>WTSP01015381.1:180415-255480 GCA_025331215.1 Actenoides lindsayi | reverse complement strand
AAACAAAATGGTGTACAAAAAAAAAAGGTTATTCTCCTGTTAACAAATCTACAACCTTTAAAACCCCCCCCCCCCCCCCCCCCCAAGCACTCCAACAAGATGAAAGGTGAATGTGGACCTTCTGGGAGAATCAAAGGTGGCTGGTTAACATATTTAAGCATGCTTGACCATTTCAACATCCAATTCTTAAAGCAGAGAGGGTGTCTGCCTTGTCTTGTATGGTACGTTACCCTAAGAGTAGCTTCTTATTTCTTATTCTGAAACCAATGGATAATAGAAGGCAGAGAGACCAAACTAAAGACAAAGGATTATTTATGTGAGTGAAGAATAAATCAGAGAAACTCTGATGTCATCATTCCCATTTCCAATCATAAAACACAAAACCCATCTTCCTTCAGAATAGGTCAAACCTCTACCATTCTGAAAACAAACCTTATTGTCATTAATACTCATTAAGGATAACTTTTCTTCACTCCAATGTACTGTGCATCACAGCTCTGACATTCTCTGACATCGTTGAATAAGAAGCATGATGATTTTTTGGCTTTCAGATACAGCTACTGTGAAAGGCCACTGAATAAAATGATTTTGCTACATTGTCCCAGCAATGACCTCAATCCTGACTGAGGAGCTAATTCAATTCCAAGGACTCTCACTATCAGATGCTGTCAATTTGTCCCTTTGTTTTTTATAGTAATATCTAATATGGAATAGACTTACTAAGAACTGAGCTGAGACCAGCAAAATTCACTTCAATTAGATGGCACAGAAATTTCTTCCCTGGAGGAAACCAGACCATGGCTTTTCATTCACATACCTGTAAAGGTTGCCAGTAAATAAAGTACCACCATATAAGCTAGATTTCTGCTTACAGTTGGGGAAAAACATTTTGTGCATGTGGTGTACCTTATGTATGTATTTTATCCTTGTGAAGGAATCCAAACAAAATTAAAATCCTGAATTTTGAATTAATGCGTTATGAAGTCATCTTCCCTCCCAATTTCTCATTTCCTTTTGTAATGTCAGTTCAAAACTGAAGACTACTAGAAATTTCTTGGAAGAAAGGAAAATGGTTTGGGAATTTACATTATTACCCACATGAACTCCCATGGAGTTAAAGAAACTCCTTATTTTTTGTAGAAAGCTGCTTTCACAAAATAATCCATTCCTTTCTGAATTGTAATGGTTTTGTGTACATGGCCATTTAAGATTTCACTATACAAATAAGCCTCACATCAAACAAAGTTCATAAACTGTTTCATCTCAGTAATTTCACTGGGAATTTTGGGTCTGTTTACTATTCTCTACACTGTCAATACCTCTCAACTGAAATCATGTTTTACTAGTATCTGATAGCCTTCTATGATGGTGTGACTGGCTGGGTAGATGAGGGGAGAGCAACGGATGTTGTCTACCTTCACTTCAGCAATGCTTTTGACACTGTCTCCCATAACATCCTCATAGGTAAGCTTTGGAAGCGTGGGTTAGATGAGCAGAAATTGAGATGGACTGAGAACTGGCTGAATGACAGAGCTCAGAGGGCTGTGATCAGCGGCACAGTTTAGTTGGAGGGCTGTAGTTCATGGTGTTCCCCAGGGGTCAGTACTGGGTCCAGTCTTCAAAATCTTAATCAAGGACCTGGATGAAGGGATGGAGCGTACCCTCAGCAAGTTTACTGATGATACAAAACTGGGAGGAGAGGCTGGCACACCACAAGGCTGTGCTGCCATTCAGCAAGACCAGTGTCCAGTTCTGGGCTCTCCCATTCAGGAGAGACAGGGAACTACTGGAGAGAGTCCAACAGAAGGCTACAAAGATGATTAGGAGACTGGAACATCTCTCTCAGGAGGAAAGGCTGAGAGACCTGGGGTTGTTTAGCCTGGAAAAGACTGGCAAGATCTTACCAAGTGTTTATTCAAGGACAAGTATCAAGAGGATAGGTCCAGTCTCTTTTCAGTAGTGTCCAGTGATAGGACAAGGGGCAACAGGCACAAACTGGAATGTGGGAAGTTCCATCTAAACATAAGGAAAAAATTCCTTACTTCTGAGGGTGACAGAGCACTGGAACAGGCTGGTCAGAGAGTTTATGGAGTCTCCTCCTCTGGAGACTTTCAAAATCCACCTGGACATGTTTCTGTGCAACTCGCTCTAGGTAACCCTGCTTTGGCAAGCGGCCTGGACTAGATAATCCCCAGAGATCCATTTCAGCCCCCACCATTCTGTAATTCAGGGAAGTATTCTGCTGATGTAGGGAGTTTCACATATGATGCACTTTGATACCTCTAAGTTGCATCATGCTCTTTGTTTCGGAGATTGCCAGGAAGTACCCTAAGTCATATACAGCCTCCTTGAACTCAGGTGGGTAGAACGCAGCCCAAAATTCACAGCTGTTGAGTAGATGCCTACATTTCAAAATAGTCCTACTATCCAATTTGCACTATCACACAAATTATTATTAGAGTTAACACAAATTAAAAATACTCAGACTGAGACAAATCCAGTTGTATGTTTGGATAAGTATGATAAATGAAAGACACTTTGTAAAACTAGAGGCTGAAATGCAAAGGAGCTGCAAGATTTTCTAAACTGGGAGAGAGGTTCATCCTAAAAGCAACAAAATAAATTCTGATTCCAGCTTTTGGGAGGCATCATTTATCTGAAAAGCACAATATACAACAAAATTAAATATAAAAAGCAAACTTTGGCAAGCATTGTAGCATGAAGCCCTGACACTGTAGTCTTGTTTCCAATCCTCAGTGTATTTTGAACTTGCCTGATGTGACCAGATTGGGTTATGTCTCAAATTTGAAATAAGAGATATTAACTCCTGTCAACCTCTCCTTTATGTCCTTTTCCTTGATTGTTTCTTCCTTTTCCAGTCTAGCTTGGTTTGCCTTCTACTTAGTAATATCAGCTTAGACGCAATCTTGCATGGCTTTTACTGCAGACCAGGGACTAACAAAGTACAACCAATATTAACAACAATGACAACACAAATTTGCCTTGTCTTAGAGTAGAAGCTGAGCCTGTGTTTTTCCACTAGTGCCAGAGATGGAAAGGATAGCTTTTGCCTGAATCATTTATCTTTGTTTTTCTTGATTTGCTTTTAAGTAGGCAGCATAAAATATAGATGCCAAATTCTTACCCCTGTGTTGTGATTCTTCATGATTATATACAGTTTCTGAAAGACTGTCAAGCAGGATATTCCCTTATAAAAATGTAATTCTGCTAAAAGTAGCAATAAAGATGGCTACAATAATGAAAATAAAACAATCTTTTCAGAGCTTTATAAAAATGTTTTTTGTCAGTATGTTAGTGGGCCAACTCTTTTATAGAGACCGAGACCTGAGAGGTGCAAATGCACGAGTGTTGAAAGAGGACTGTGAATTCCTCTGAACATTTGTCCTTATTCCATCCCTACTAAACGCAAACAATTCTCTGATACTGCAGAAAGATCTTGGCAACGATGAGGTGATTCCAACATGTGAGGACAAAATACTGAAAACCTTGCCTTATTCATTGCCAATCTTCTTCAAAATGGAGGGGAGAGGATGAGATATTTATTGAGCATTTTGTATCAATAATCTGTGTTACACAGACAGTACATTTTACTCTTATGAGACAGGATTCTTTTGGCTCCCTGTGAATTACAGTAAATAGCAACATTAGTGCAGCATGCTGGAGACTGAAGACTCCCAATCCTCACGCAGACAGTTTATAAACTCCGTGCCAAGACTGAGGATTCCAGACGAAGAAGATCTGTCTCTCTCCACTCAAAGCAGCAAGGGATACTGTTCAAGAAGTTTCCAGCAATACAAATAAAGATCAGATGAGTATTCACACTTCACACTACATAAATGGAAATACCTACTATCCTTCTACTCTTTCTTCATATCTAGACAGAGAAAAGGGTAAGTTGGAATGAGCTACATGCTGCTGCCTTGATTTTCATTAATCTCTTCCCCTCCCCCCAATATTTAATTATTTAGAAACTTAAAAGAAAAGACATAGGTAGAGCTTCAAAACACATACTGATACTGTCAGAATGTCTCTTCAGGTCTTCTGGATGACTTTGATGCAACACACTGAGTCAAGAGCCCCAGCCTGGACACAGATTGTTGCTCTGAAGGATTCATCCTCAGTCTCAGCAGAGAACAACAAACAAGGACACTTCCACACGTAAGTAATGCCACAGTGGTCTGCTCTAACAACTACACACTTCTGCTATATAAATGGCATATAGACTTGAAATAAAAATGCACAATAAGTGTACATAGCAATTCTGCCCTGGGGCTTACAATGGGCAGACAGTTGCACTAGCACAAAGGTCACATGTAGACAAGACCACCATTAAATTACCATGTGCACTGCAGACAGAATTTATCCAGTAGAGACTAAGCTTGTGCAATGTCTAAGTACACCTTGGGAGACAATCCCCATTTCAAGAAATTACAACACAAACAGGGAGGATCAGAAAGGATTTGCCCGGGATCACAGGATCAGTCCGCAAGGATGCTGACTGTACGACTCTAGATTGGTCCTTCCAACACCTGCCAGCCTAACAGGTCCCAAAATTGTCTTCATGTTTTGCCATTAACACCTAGTGCTACAGTTTCAGTGTAACCTAGGATTTATTTGCTCATATATACTTATGACTTTGCTATGGGCTATTTAATATACTGTTTCATATTCATTTGTTGATACCTCATTTCCAGTGCTCCTTTATTATTCTTCAGCAGAACAGACTCTTGGAAACCTGAAGGATAATGGCCTATTCATAGTCTTAGTCCTAATTAGGAAACATGTTTATATTCTGCGAAGAAATCAGAATCACATAATAAGGGTTGTATCGGCCATTAGAGACTCACTTTAGTCTCACTGAAGCACCTAACCGGTATAACAAAGTTTAAAGTATTTATGACAAGGCTGCCTGTAATTCTCAGTCTGGCACAAAGTTGTTACATGTCATTTGCATGATGTGGGAAGGGAATATCCCTAACCTACAATACGGCCTCCTGCATGTGTATGCATAAGGGAAGGGGAAAGTGCATGGACTGGAAGAGATCTGTGAACACTTACCTAACCTAAGTAAACTGTAACAACAGGGGCCAGAAAAAGAATAAGGTATGGATTGTAGACTACTAATTCTTGAAACTAATAGTCCTAATGAGTTGATGAGTATTTTTATTACAGCAGTATTTAGAAACCCTCCCAAATCAGACTAGGATTATTGTTCCGGGTATTTCACAAACTTGTAAAGTGAATCCCGGGCAGAGAGACAGAGTATCTTTTATCCGCTTGTAATACAGCCTGTAAGAGTTTACTCCTGACTAGCGTCTTGCCTGACATTTGCAAGTTGAAGGGTTTACTACCTTTAGCAAAATTTTGGCCTCTAGAATAGCCATAAATAGGAAAAAAAAAGTTAATTAAGAAAAAATATTCTCCATTTCACTAATGTTAAAATCTACCTGTGACCTACAGGAAACCTGTACATGTTCAGGGAAAGTCTGCAGGCAGACTTCCTCCTCTTACAAGAAGGAAAACCAATTAGAGGTTCATAGCCATAGCTCTGAAGCTGCTGCTCAGATAGGCTCACATTCTCAGTAGCAGACCAGATAGACAAGACCAGATTTGGGTGCCTAAGTTTCAAACTTCAACAGCTGCGTCCCTCACCATTTGCAAATATCCTTTCTAATCCTGACAGTAATAACGTCCCCTAGAGTTTGTTGACACAGCGTAAGGCCCTGCTTTGAAGGGACATGTAAGCTTGTTCTTTTGCTTGCTCCATTTTCTCTTGGGCAAAGCACTTCACCGGTGCCGATATACTGACTGTGGTGCCTCAGCTCCTGTATGGCTAGCGTGGGAATCTACACCAGTGCATTGTGCATAGAAACAGTAAAATGTTTTTATTGATGGGCAAATGCGTAACAAGCTAAATTCTGGCATTGCACAGCTGCTAGGACCTTCCAACCCTACACGTACTCAGCCCCGTCATTCATGGATTTCACTCATTTGGTAAATTGAGTGCATACCTAATCCCTCACTGAAGGATGCTAATAAAACTTAATGAAAGCAGTGGTACAGTAACTGAACTGTGAGCTGGTGTGTTGGATGCACTCAATCCCCCTTCAGCCGAACACCTGAAGCTGTTCTCTTGGCACACAACTACTCTCTGAACTACAAGGAATGATTTTGTCTTTTTCTGCAATTCTCCGATTCTCTACATCAAAAACCAGTGCCTTTGTGAATAACTTCATTACAGAATATCTTTCAAGGAACAACTGTATTAGGTCAAACAAAAGATCCAGTTAGGCTGGAGCCTCGCAAAAGAGGATAAGAAAGAGGGCAAGCATATGTGGTGTCTGCCACAGACTTTTTCTCAGCCTGCAACCATTTGTGCAGCTCCTGGAGAAAGATGTGGCTTCTGTGCAAAAGGAATTGTTCTGTCATTAACCCGTCCAGCTTTGCCATGCAGTACTTTCTGTAGGACACATTTAACACCACCTTAAGTTACACATCTTAAGCACTTGGATTTGAAACTCTCTAGGCAGAGCCTATCCATTTGCTCCCAATTGCTCATTGTTTAGCACATCGATCCATGACTAAGGTTACTAGCTATGACAGCATTACTGCACAGCTTGCTAACAAAGGAGACTAACCTCAACAGACAACACGGAAATTAAATAGATGAGAAACTTCAGCAAGTTCGATAACTTTGGAATCAACCCAGTAATAGGTCAGTGGAGTATCTTCCAGATAGTTCTAGTTTGAGAAGTTAGGGTGGCATCAGAAGGTAACACCTGTTTTTACAGCAACAGTAGAAACAGAGACTTAAGAAGCTGCATTCATTTAGATACCCAGCCAAACAGCAGTTTGCACACTCCGAATATTTTCCTACAAAACCTTCCTACCTTAATAGAAATTACAGTACTTTATTTGAAAATGAGAAGCAAAAGGAAATGAGGTTTTTTGTCATGATACCATTTTTAAAGTTGTTAATAGCACAAAAATTTAATTTCAACCATTCTACAGAGTTCTTCCTCACTTTTTTTCAGAAGGTGAAATTAATACTTCAGAATGTTAAATATTCTCATCACTGCAGAGGTGGAATAAGTCTCATTTTGTTTCTCTTGAACTACTTCTCAGTTATAAGAAGTCTATTCTGTAATTCTTAAAAAAATTTATCTCTGTATTTGAAAGAGCTACTTTATTAGCAGGAGCTAGCTCTGTTGAAGTCCATATAATCATGACCCATTACTGTAACTATTTTGATGCTCTACTATATCATTTCAAAGTCCATGTAACCTTTCTTCAAACTAGTATTCACTTCTGTGGTAATTCTGAACTACTAATAAAAGTATTTCTTCAAACAAAAAGTTACTCTGGAGCAGTATGTTGCAGTCTTCAGTTGCTTTCATCTTCCCCTTGAGATATTCTGATTTACATAATGTTCTAACAATTTTTTTACTAAATGTATGTACACTTATATACATAAAATTCCTTTCAAAAGGCAACCTTACATCTTAAGAGCTCTGAATATGCAGCAATAGAGGAGTCTGGATGAAAAAATGGCTACTGGCTGTGAAGATTTAAGAAACAGACTGACACGTGCCATCTCAGTATTTCCCCTAGAAATGAAGCAGAATTTTGTACACTGTGGAATTCATTCCTACTGTCAAAATGCAGAACTCATCAGAAATCTGAAACCAGTAAATAACTTAGTATTTGGGTTTGGTTTTTTTAAAGACTTCTCTTGGATTCCACCACTTTAGATATTCCCTATTTTAACTGTCAGGTTTAACACTTCCACAGCAATTGGTCTACAGCACAGTTATTTAAAGATATTTCCCTTAAGCACTCAAGCCTCCCATATAAAATCTCAGACAGAGAAGACTCAGAAGATGATAGACAACACACTGAAAACTTGCTGTTGATGATAATTCATTATTTTTTAAAAATAAGTCAACAACTGGTCCAAAGGTATAATTTCTTACTCAGTTTTACGTTATGCCCAAATGCAAAGTTATAAAGCAGACAGTTACTGGTACTATTTCTACTGCTAAAGCAGAATTTAGCGAATACTAGGCTCTTTGTGCTAGATGAAATGCCTATTTGCACATGATTTAAAGGTTTTAAGAACATATTGGAAGAGAATGCCCAGATACAGAACATAATGACTATTCTTAATAATTCGTATTTTAGGAGCACTTAGAAGTTCTAAACAAAATCAATGAGTCAGATAGCAACAGCATGAACCTATTACAAGATTGTCTCTGTCATAAAACCATCATACACATGATACACAAAAACGCAAGACAGGAAAGCTAAAAAAAACCAACCCAAAACAAACCAAAAAAAAAAAAAAACCATAAAAAAACACCCACTAGCTCAATGCAAAGTGAAAAAGATCAAGTTTTCAGCTAAAATTAGAACTTAGGTCTTCCAAAACTGAATTTATTGCATATTGATCGACAAAATTAAGTATACCATTTTTTTTAAGCTCCCTTCAAAGGGAGCAATATTTTTTTTACATTTCATGGATTTTTCAAAGCCTTAATATAAGCTTTATTCCTTTTAACATCTGCCCAAATATGACTTATAAAAATCACTTTGCATATATCCTCTTCCAGAATACGAATGGGTTTTATGTATTTTTGACATATATGTATGGGCTTCCTACACAATGATCTATATAAGTGCAGCCTGGTAGTAATTTATGTCAGTAGCAAACGTCTGGAAATCACTCTGGAATTCAGCTGATGTTCAACAGTTATAAACACATACTTCATCTCAATACCCCTCTACCCTCCCCATTTTTGGTAAAGGATAAGGGAAAAAACAAGTCTTAATCATTAACTGAAACAATGCAGAGTAGGATAGCTCACCACCTACTCATTTTAAATTTATGATATTCAGCCCCTTCAGCCATGCATCTCCAACGATGCTATCCCGATTGCTTCTTTCATTAGGTACCCATCTAAGTTTTGCAAAGGAACCATAGCATACAGAAATCAGGTGCAAGTCAGGTGCTGAATATTTATAAACTAGTGCAAATAAAAAAAATAACTCCTCACTTTGGAAACTACTGACCTTAGAATTTGCAATTTTTGATAGCATTACTTTGAGTCAAATATACTTTATGATAGCAACTGTATCTGTACCTGAAAAACCAACTTTTCCAGAAGCCGCTGGAGCTTCATATACTTTCATTTTAACTGCAACTTCAGTCTACACGTTTAAATAATTCCATAAATCATGTGTGATAGCAATTTATGGATTACATAAAGCAATACTTACAATAGTCCAAGAGATCAAAGATTCCTTTAGTAATTCCACAACTAGTTCATTCTTAATGGCATAAACACTTTGGCAATAGTCTTATTCTAAACATCCAGAGTTTCCCGAACTTTATTTACTTTTGATGAGATGGCAAATATTTTACAGTGTGTAACATTTATATATATATTGTGATATAAGGGCTAATTACAGATTTGTGTTCCTTCTGTTCAGCTGGGAGTACACAAAGCTTTCTTGTAGCATCATATTTGGAACACTACCATTATTTAGTATTACCTAATCCCCAAGGAAGTTAGTTCTAAAACAGCAAATTAAAGCCTTTCAGAAACCCGAGGAAATTATATTTCCCATAGCAGCTTAATGAAATATTTGCTTCAGTGTACAACAGGACAAAGCAGGTAGATGACAGCTTAGCTCTATCGTTCCACAGGACAACAAATCTTTGCCATTCCATACCACAACACTCAAAGGCCACACCATCAGTGTATATAGCTCTACAATGCTATCAAATAAAATGTCAACTATTCCTTTGTTGTTTCTTCCTTCTCTGAAAACCTTCTGTGTTTCAGTAATTTTTAATGGGGTGGAATGGGTGGGGGAGAAAATGAGTAGTAGTATTTTTCTTTCACACTTCTCAAATGGGATCTCCACTGAAGAACTATAGGAATGCAATGTAAACAATAATGCCCAAGAGCAAAACATTTCACTGTATATATACATGCTTCTGAGCAAATATCTATCAGAAAGCTATTAGCAAAATAAGACATCTCTCCTTTTTTTTTAAAATATATGCTCCTTTAATACATGCCACAAAATGTTTAGCCTGAAACATCTTGTGATTGAGAAGACTGGTTATAACAAAAAAATATCTTGAATGTTAATATAGGTTTGCTGCCTCCAGACATCTTATTTAGCTTTGTCCATTTTAGATCTCTAATGCAAGGGATTCCATTCAAATTCCTTGGTGAACTGGATCTATTGCTTTCATCACCAGCATCAAAGACTTACTTCAAGCATCTGGTTAGGCATATATGCTGCTAGACTTCTTGAAGTGTTTATTTCTCCTTTAATAAGCTTCCATTCTCCACTCACAAAAGAGGTTCTGATTTTAGGGCCAGATAAGGATTTTTTCCGTAATCATTAATAAATCTTTAGAATCATCCCAAATTATCACAAAATCAATGACTTGTGTTACTTACTAAGTCAGTATTTCCTTTTCACCAAGTCCAAGAAAATTCTACTGTAATAGAGCATTTGCCGCAGTAACATTTTCATCATAACTAACACAGGCTAATATTCTGTGTAAAATTACTACCATGAATTAACTTTATGTCTGTAGAAAATGAGATTGTATGTAATTACTGATTTCCATTCACAATAAACTAAGCAAATTATCTTCACAAACATAAATGCACCATAAATTTGTTTTGAGGCATAATGAAGAAATAAATTTGTGAAAGAAATATGGACTGAATCTGCCAAATTATTGTAAATGATAGCTTCTTTAAAATTAAGGCATGTAATTGCAATTGGAAAATGTTATCCTCTTAATGGTTGTATTATTGTTTAGGTAGACCAATAATCCTCTTTGCTGATGCCTCATTTCTAAACTATTGGCAGATTTTACGCATTTTAATATCAAAATGCCATGCAATCTATAAATAGAATGATTTACCATTTGCAGGATTAGGTTTGTCCTAATGAATTTTAGAGGATTTTAAAAATGGAGATAAAAATGCTTAGTAAAAAGTATCACATTTTTTCTGTTCATATTATTTAACTGAGTGTACTCATGCAATAGACAAGATTGTTTTAGCATATGGGTCCCTGATTTTAATGTTAATGAGTGGAAATCACCGTACTGAATATGACATTTTAAATCAAATAAAGCAATCAGTTTGATGATGTTTTAACAATTGCACATTACATCCTGCAATAAAATTGCAAAGTTAACTTCTTTAAAATGCCACAGAAATTAAAACACTTGTATTGTTATAAGGCATCAGAGTTATCTGACATTTCAAAAGCCCTAAATCATGTCTGATATGCCCTCTATCTTGTTATGACCACGCATTTTAAGACACTGTTAAAAATTTCAACTGCTTTTAAGTAGCCAAGCTTGTAAAAATCATTCAGGTTTGAGGATATTCACTAACATTAGTAAACCTACAGTATTCATCAGTATACTCTTACTAAAAATGTGAACTACTACTCTCTCTCAAAAAAAAAAATATATTTTGCTTACAGCCATTATGTCACTTTTTTTCTCTCTCAGAATGCAAAAATAAAATAACCAATAAAACCCACAACCGATTTGTCATTTGAAGTAAATGGAGGTGAAATCAGTAGAAATTACTAGAGGCAGTCATGAAGGATGGCTTTTGCTTGACAAGTATTGTACATAGTGAGATTTCAAAAAGGTGTCTGAAAATACAGTAGTCACTGCGTCATGCTGCTAGACGTTAGACAATTAGAAGTCACATTCCAAACTTCCTTCTCAGCACCTAGTTTTTGGAGAGAAGTACATAGCATAACCAGCCAAACAAATTTTCTCCTTCACACAAAGGTTCTCAGGGTTGCTCTCATCCTTGTGGTCACCTTGTCCCATCCCAAGCAGGGCCCTTCATCCTCTTCTTTTCTTCTATTGCACCCACCACAGTTTTGCTTTTGGGAAAGGGAACCTAGCAAAACTAAACTGCAAAAGAGACATAGAAAAAAAGCCTTCGAAAGCTTGCCTTTTTCAAACAGGTACAGGTTGGAATTATCCTAAAATGTATCATTTTACAGAATTTCTGTACTTCAGTTGAACAAGTAATGGAAGGATACAGTAATCTTTGTATGTACAGCCCATACACCTAAACTAGCTTAGACCAAAGCAACTAATTTATTGCTGAATTACAGGAATTTCCTTTTTTACTAGGTATGTTAGCACCACGCCCAGGAAATGGGGGAAGCTCTTGTCACCCACACTGGGAAAACAAAGCTACAGTCAAGCAGAGGCTTGAAAGCATGTTTGCATTTACTTCCATGGAGGCTAAGGCAACCTCATCATATTTTGGTGCAAAATAATATGGAGTGTAAGCTTTGTTTTACACTACATTTGTTAAGAATACAGTGTTTTTCCAAATATGCAAAGGTACAGTAACTTAAAGGTCAGTATATCTCTGTTGGCAGTATCTTCCAAGCTGAAAAAACAGCTATTTCCTACAGCAATTGCAAAACCTTGTCTGATGTTACTATGACAGCCTAAAACATTTTTAAAAGGCAATTTTATTTACAGAGTGGGGTCTAAATCAATGTTAAAGTTGTCCCTCATTGTTTGAAAGAAGACTCGATATTGTTTTAATTCATTATTTTCTTTCTAAATTTACAGATGGCCAAGTTTGGTTTCAGATTGAGGTTTCAGTTTCTCAATAGTGAAAGTACAGAGTAGAAAACTTTTTTAGAAAACTAAATGTGCTATAAAACCATCTTTTTTCTTCTAAAAAGGTGGAATGTTAATGTGCCTTCTGTTGTCAAAAGAAAAGTCAGTTCAAATTCCTAACATTATGAAAAATGCAAGTTACTCCTCTATTAAACAGAAATTTAATGCTAAATACTGGGAATTTTAAAATAAGTGTTTTTTCAGGGATGGTTTGTAAATGCCACGACAAATTGTATGTTCTGTTACCAGCTGTTTGCCTTCCCTCTCTGCCATACAAGGTCTCTGCAGATATCTTCTGTATTACATACAAACACACAGAAGATTCCTCACAGCCCACTTCTCATACCTGGGCTGCAGTATCTGAGGGCACAGAGTTGAGCTCTGCTCCTAGCACCAAATTACTGTGGTGTAGTGGGTCTGGCTATCTAACGAGGCAAACATTCCAAGTGGCAACAGCTAAATTAATGCTCCTGCCAACTACTACGTAAAGCAGTGGTAGTGAAACAGAGAATATAGATATTCCAGCATAGTAAATTAGTCTCTAATGCAAAAGTGATTCTCAGTCATCCAGATAATCCAGAGAGATCTTGTTCTTTGCTGACGGCTCTATGCATAAATAAACCAGTTTGAATCCTAGTATGAAATCATTAAGCCAGTTTGGATTTGACTTTTGTCAGATAGTGCTGGGAGAACACAACAGGTAACTAGAGATGAACAGTAATTAGTATCGGTAAGAAATAGTAACTGCAGATAACCTACAAATGACAGGAAAAGGACAAGCATGTACCACTGAGCAGAATCCACATATTTTATTTCATTGTTCACTGAAAGTATAACGAAAGCTCACTGGGAAAAGGGACTTTTTAACCTGCAA
The DNA here is from genome assembly GCA_025331215.1 of Actenoides lindsayi. NCBI lineage: Eukaryota > Metazoa > Chordata > Aves > Coraciiformes > Alcedinidae > Actenoides > Actenoides lindsayi. The sequence continues at coordinate 241,885 of WTSP01015381.1, read as the reverse complement.
GTCTCTATTGTATTCATTCCATAGTAAACAGCTGGCTTGACAGTATATATGGACAACTAGGTACTTACTAATATTCCCAGCTTAGTTTCTCCCACCATATCCACTCAAATCAGGCTTAGCACGTTCCTGCTAATCTAAGAGATATCTGTGATGTGGGGAATAATCTTCTACCAAGAGAACAGAAGTGGAAACTCTTTCACATTAGGCATCTTGATTTGCTTTTTTTGTGAATAAACCACTCCAATGACAATTTTCTAACTCCTTTATACAAAGTAAATCCACATGTTTTAAACACTGAAGTCAATCTGTGACTCAGTATTAAAATCACTGAGTAGTGCAGGCTGAGAATCCAAAGGTTAAAGACAGACTAATGCCTGAAGTGTCACTGGAGACGAAAGGGACTTACTATTTGATTTCTTACAGCCTTGTGCTCTGTTTAACACTCAGGTGCAAGGTATTTAGCCCCAATAAAAGTAGTTAAGGGCTCATTCTACATTGAAAAGAAAACTTTTCATTCACCAATTTTTAAGAGGATTGTACAGCGTAATCAATTAATATTTTCATGGGCTTTCAATTCTGGAATGAAGGGAAATACTTCAAAATAGAGTTCATAAATGTGGATGTCTCTCCAAGTAGTTTAGTGCCAGGCCAGATATTCTCTATTCCATATGCAGGAAACAGATGTCTTTGTGGCCTTGTAGGTAATCTCAGCCCTAGAGTACTTCACTGAAGTAAAACATAACTTCAGGACTGTGGTTATTTATGTTTTAACCCAGGGGCTGCGCAGAACCAACAATACTTCCATGATATGGAAGAGAAGTAAAGACAAAGATCTACTTTCAATTACGTGTCTGTGAGGACAGCTTAACTACATTGATTTACAAGCTGATGCCTCTTGCCTCCTCTTTCTCCATGTATAAAGTGTGGAAAATGTATTTTGTCCCATTTGTGAGATTGTGGCAGGACAAACGATTTCATTAGTGTTCACAGAGAACGGTATTCTGAGCACTGACAGTACCCCAGGAACTAGCTATTGGTCTGTAGTTACTGGTCATTGTGTGTATGGGGGAGGGATAAAGGGAATATGCTACTAGCTAAAATAGAGCATCTCAACCCAAGTAATTCTCATGTTGTTGCTCTTACTCTTATTTCATGCTATTTCAAAACAGGACAGCAAGTAAGTGAAAAACTACTACTCAAAGAAATTTAAACACTTGCTTAGAAGCACAGGAGTCGGAGTTCTGTATGAAGGAAATTCTGGACAAAGAGCTGGAGTGGAAAAGAAAATAATGCAAGAAACAATTTCTAGACACAAAATGCATCTCTTCCATGAAACAACAAACAATGTGACATGAGCTGAATACCACCACTATAGTAACATATGTCTGGCACTCAGGCACATTTCTTTTTCCACAGAATACAAAAGAAAAGCTGAGAATGTATTGAGCTTTACTTTAACAACAAAACAAAAAAGAATAAACAAATAAAAAAAAAAAACCAAAACAAAAAACCACAACCATCAACCAAAGCCCCCACAAAAGTATTAGAATATACAAGCAATGTCAGAAAAAGCCACCATATCAGCAGCATCTGCCAATAATGAGTACTTAAATATATTTCTCTGTTTATTACACAACAATCATGGTAGCTTAGAAAGATAGGCATAGACTGATAGTGAGGAACTGTGGTTGAAAACCACTCGAGAATAGTAAGAACATTCCTAGTGCAATACCATATAAAATAATGAGGACTGCACAATGAGTGTTTACAGAAGAGTCATTCTGACTTGTATTAACAATATTTTCCATACAAAAGCCAGTGCAAATAAGCGTCACATAAAAGAAGAGGCATTTACCCTTGTTGTTGAAGAATTTGCCCAAGGAAATTTGCCTTATCGAATGGAAAACTGGAATTTAATCTATAATAGCTTATAATTGCAGTCCAATCTTTTATCTGCCTGTTCTTCTCTACTGCATATATAAAATTCAATTTTAAAAGGAAACAAAAAAGTAAGGTTGGAGGGAAAGCTAGAGATCTCAGAAAATTAATCCTAAGACATGATCTCCTCTCTTGCTTATGATGTAGACTCACTTTACATGATCACATATTTCTGTCCTCACCATCTGAGGCTCTCCATCCTGATCAAGTAAGTTCCCAAATATCTCAAAGGCAAAGCTACAAAACCTTCCAACTTCATTGTAAGAATTGATACTATCAAGTAAATGAGGCAGGAGTATGAATATGAAAGGGTGTCGCAGATCATCACCTCTGCTTCAAATGATAGCCCAAATATGGCAAAAAGCAACAGATAGCAACATATATTGAGTCACATCCATAGACACTCTGGCTTTACCAGAAATCTCGAAAAGTTGGTATCTTCAGATTTGCAGGCTTGGGAACAATATCTGGAATTATACAGCTCTAACCAATAGAATTTGCACTGAACATATAAAATAGTTGAGGCATAGTCAAAGAACCAGGCATGGCTTTGAGTGACAGATCTGTCTCATTTCAAGTTGGATTCTATTTAGGGAATGAATCCAGGTTTCAGTAATGGAATTGGAGAATAAAAACAATGTAAATAAAATAATGACCCAAGTTCTCAGTACTCTAAAGTACAAAATTCTAGTGGTTTTCACACAGGCAAGTATCTGGACCAAATGTATACACAGTCACTCCAATGTCTTAAATTTCTACTTATCATTGCAGGAAGGAGTAATACTTCTTCCTGATGGGAATTAGAAAATTCCAAATTTAACAGAGATACTAGAGTGCAAAGAACTCATTTTAATGCAGAGGATACATTCGGGAGATTTGACTACAATAACAGAGAGCATTTCAAAATTTAAAAATTATGTTCAGTCATTACAATGTTGAATGAAAGCTGAAAGAGAGAGAATGACTCCTCCAAGTAATGCCTACATGGATTATTTCCCTTCAGCTCCACAAAGACACTAGAGTCACAAAACAAAATAAGCTTTAAGAATAAAACAGTTTACACCACAAAGGGATTTTTTGTCTGTAAGTGCCAACAAAGAACACATTGTACATTAATTGCTGGTCTCTCAGTCCAGACCATCTGTCTCTGCGATGTAATGAAGGCTGGCAGCATTGCTGCTATTTGCTCAATAACTAAAACTGGGTCTGAACTAAACCCTCCTCACTGTCTCGTTACACTATCAGCTTGACTTTTGTGAACTGAGATACAAATGCAGTGCACAGCCACCTTTTAGCCTGCTGTAATGTGCCTGAAATTGTGAACAGAGGGTATTAGCAGGGATAATGAGAAAGAAGTGAAAGCACCAACCACACCTGAAAGCAGAGTGCTTTATAACTGCCATGCTTTCACATGGTGAGAATGTTCAGTACACATAGCAATAACTGCCCCTGCATATTACTGAGCCACTGTGAGGGTTCAGACTCGTTCCAGTACTAAACTTGGAAATATATTTCTACTCGTGTAGATGGTATCTATAAGAAATCTTATTTGACTCATGTTTGTAGAGGCAGCTGTGAAAGTCTAAGTAGTCTTAGCTTAAATACAAGGATAATGAAATCCCAGAAAGCTGGGTAGCAGCATCTGATATTAAAAGAGCCATAAGTCATATGATCTAATCTGCAGAAGCAGAAATATAAGCAAGGGAGAGATTGTGTTTAGCATTTAGTGTTGTTATGCAAAGGCAGAATACCGAAGGCAGCTCTGTGGAATTTACACTCCTCTGTCCATGGTAGTGACACGCCATATTCAAAGAACTCGGGAAGAAATTTTCTTGCTTGGAGGTTTTAAGGAGACAGTGAAAACATGCAGTACTTGGTACACTGCAAATTCTTCCTGCTTTGTGGTGCCCACGTAGCCCTGAAGGTGTGGTGTGTAAAAAAATCATTTTAATGCTCACTCTCTGGAGCCAAGATACATCTGAGCTAATGCTCAGCTGGTTGGCTGCTCAAGAGGAAGATGCAAGTTATCCTTGAATTTGTGCCTTTCCTCCAGGGAAAACATACATTGCTTAAAAAGATATAGGGAGCATCTCTGCAGCTGATTATTGAAGAGAGAACTGACTACTGTTCTGTGGCAGCAGTCCAGTTACTACTCCTGCTGACACCAGCAGTTTTAGGATGTGGGTGGCACAAAAAAACCCAAGCCATTTTCATATATACATAATTCACACAGATCTCTGAAATAATGTGGCCACATTTCTGCAAAACTTCTCTTTGGAAAGCTGGATTCATCAGTTCCTAGCCTGCTGAGGAAGGCTGATGATTTTTCATTATTTTCTGGCTTCAAAATGAACTGGGAGAAGATAGAGGTTCTACTGCTTTCCAGATTTTGACCCAGGAAATCTGTCCTCAACTTGGAGGTTGAGGTTTTTTTGTTTTGTTTTTTTCATACTGCCAGATTGTTATGCAGCACTCAGGTACTTGGGATTCTCAATAACTCACTGACATGGAGAGCAACCATTTTTCACCATTAATTAAAATCCTACAAAGAGATTTTGACAGATGGAAGTGATTGAACCTATTGCTACAGGGAAAGGTCAATTCCATTACAATGATTTTCGCTCCAAAAAATTAATTATTGGCTGCTGAAGATACCATTGGAGAATCTGAAGAGGATTTTTTCCCCAAAGTTAAAACAACTGTTCAAAGAATTCCTATCAGATGAAAATGGCATTACTGTACTCAGACCAAAAATGCCAGAGATAAGTAATTCTGCTCAATCTACATGCATAGAAAAAAAGCTAAAACTGATCTGTTATAACATCAAATGCTTATTAAATTTTCCAGAATTCCATTCTAGCAGTGGTACAGGTTTTGTAAGTTCGTAAAATTTGGGATGTTTGCCATTCTATAAATAGGTTCTCATTTATGAAGATGCAGTGTTCAGGCTAGAATTAGTCTGGGCTTTTGTTTCCAAACCACCATAACAAAAAACTGGGCTTTTTTCTTGGAAACTGCGAGCTCCTTCATTCCATGGGGACACAGGATTTCTTCCTGAAAACAATGCATGTGTGCCTGAGGGGAGGGGGGGGACAAACAAAACAAAACAAACCAGTGTTCATAATATATATGAAAACAACAGGTTTGAAGATGGGAATTGAACACAGGGATCCAATATCCAGGACTGGGCTCCTCAGTAAGAGAGAGATACAGAGCTACTGGAGAGTCTCCAGTGGAGGGCTACAAAGATGAGGGGACTGGAGTGCCTCTCACTTTGGAGAAGGCAGAAAGAGCTGGGACTGTTCAGCCTAAATAATAGAAGGCTCAGGGGAGGATCTCTTCAAGGTATACAAGTATCTAAATGGAGGGCTTAAAGAAGATGGAGCCAGGCTTTTCCCAGGGGGGCTCAGGGAGAGGACAAGAGGCAATGGACACAATATGAAACACAAGAGGTTCTACTTGAATGTAAGAAACCACTTTTTACTGTAAGGGTGACTGAGCACTGGCACAGGTTGCCCAGAAAGGTTGTGGAGTCTTCTGAACTGAGCTGAAAAGTAAAATTACTGAACAGAATTAGTTCTGTTCTCACTCAAACCAGGACAATCCTCAAGAGATATTCAAAAACCATCTAGTCCTGAGCATCCTACTCTAAGTGAACCTACTTGAGCAGAGGGAGTTGGAGGAGATGACCTCCAAAGGTCCCTTCTTACCACAACCATTCAATTTAGACTCTGTGATCCAAGGCCTTGTTTCTAGTCTGCTCTCCTTCAAATACTGCAGCTAATCCAGATAGTGCCTCTCACTATGCTTCTCTGTATAAACAGAAAGAGTCTAAGCAGTGGACACAGGTCCTGTGTTTGTCCTGAGGGCAGAGGTGAGCTTCACCCAAGTGATTCATCTCAGGTAGCGTACACTGCCACGTTACATACATCTTTCACACTCTCTAGAACAACCCATCCCCGATGTGTTCATTAACATATACAAAGTGGTTTTTATTTTCCTTGCAAGCATGTCACACAGTCTAGCAGAAACAGGACTCAAGAGAAAACCAGTGCTCAACTTTGAGCATCTAAGAATGCTTCCCAAGTAACCAATGCAGGTACTGAAGGTTAGACCTTGGTCTGGTGAGCATTCCTCTAAAAGTAAGCAGATTCTTAACTCCTATCACTGCATGGTTTTGGTTTGCTTTTTTTTAATTCTATCAATATGAATGCTGCCCTGCCCCTTACAAAGAACTCTTTTGAGTTTGAAAACTCTGGCTTGAATCAGCTCTATTCCAGTGGGAAAGCAGGATTTACTTCTCCCCACATTTCTCTTTACTTCCAGCATTAATGGTCTAGAAAATGCCAACATGAGAGCACTCATCCTCTTCTTACAAGGCCAACAGTAACAGTGGGTCAAAAGTTCCCAGAGGAAAGTGACAAAAATGTAATTCACCAATGGACAAAACAGATCTAGTTTTCTAGGTTGCCTGTTCTTTCATGGTGCAATTTAAATGAAATCCCACAATAGCCAGTATTTTCATATGTCTGCATGAGGAAAAAGATGTGGCCTCCTTCTCCTAGCCCTGGGACTCCAGGAGCTGATAATGGAGTCAACAGTAGAATACGTACTCTAGATATATTTGAGCACTGTCTGAAACCTGATTGTGCATGACTTTCAGAGAGCATAAGCCATGAAAAGCATACTTGATGCAGCCTAAAACTCCCAATCTTTTTCATTTTTATAGTTTCATACCCTTGCAAGCTTGAAAATTCCTGAGAGAACGTGTGGTAAAACAAAAAATAACTGTAAGTAACATATTCTTGCAATTGATGCCAGACCAGTGGGACTGAAAATGTGTTATCCAAACATACAGGGAGGCAAAAAATGGTACATGAAGATTCTTCTTTCAGGAAGTTAGAAGCTCAACATCTCTGCATGAGACAATGAAAAAGCAAGATGAAAAAAACCCAAAGCCACTCATGTATCTAAGTAAAGTCTTCACCTTGACAAGAATACCAGAATCTCATTTACTTTATGACACTTTAAACTTCCACTAACAAAGCAAAAATAAACAAGGATGTGAATTTGCACCCAAAGCTGCTCTGAGACATTCTGGTAGAATAAAAGTGGCATATTTCATTATTTCTGAATATTCTAAAAATGTGGCCTGCTGCCAAAATGACAGTCCTTGTTTCCAGAACTATGATTCACACATCTAGCTGACAACAAGTCCTAAACCAAAAATTTTTCAGTTGTACATATTTTTACCTGATCTCACAGACCAGGCATTCAAATGATTACAACAATGTGACTTAAAGATAAGGCTGGCAAAGGAAAAAGGAAACCTTTTGGTGGCACCTTGCAGTTAGGTCAATAACACAAAGCTGCATGTAATCTCGAGTTTATGCGTTACAGAGACAGCTGGAGAGAAGTCACTTGATCCCACACAGAGCAGGCCTCTCAGATGATTCTTTACTGCAAAAGAAGTTAATTTGTAATAAGAGAACATCTTGAACTTTTTGGAATAAATCCGAAGTCCAAGAGAGTATATATAGGATTTCACTTCTGAGTTTTGAGTTGCGGTATTTCATAAAAAAAAAAGAAAAAAAAACCCAACCAAAAAAACCCCAATACCTAAAATTCACTATCTCCCTCCTTGTAATAGTAGTAGTATTACAGAAGTCATATTAGCTTAGCTGTTTGAATATGTTGTTGAAATAAAACAAGCTGACCTTGTTTCCTGAACAATCCATTCTACCTTATACTTCTGAATGACTTCTTGATATAGAAAGGCAGAATAATAGTCAAGCATACCTCTGCAAAAGCAAAGATTCAAATAATTTTCCTATTATCTCCATTACAATCAAATTACTTAAGAACAGTATCTCTTAAGAATGACAGAAAAGCATATTTTTATATTTTTCAAGCACTCTCTAGCAAGGTCATCTGTAAATGGAATGAAATACACTCATTTCAGTTTTCTAGTAGTCAGTGCACTATTTTTTACACAAGACAAAAACATAGTTGGTCCTTACTTGAACAATAATGGAGGCACTAAAGGCAAAGAAACATTTCACCCTGGCTTTTATTCCCTGCTACTGCACCTTGGGAACCACAGTCAAGGTTCCCTAAAAAGTCTCTCTCTGTAGTCTCTATTTGGTGACTATTTGCTAGGAGAAAAGTACATGGTAGCTAAACTGTACTAATATGCAGCACCAGACAAAAAGTCACTAACTTACAGAAAGGAAAGCATTCTTCCTTTTCTTAAAGAAGGATTCAATGGATGTATTACCATTGCATGCCAGATAGTTAGTGCAGGCAATGCCTTCAGAGCAATGTCTCATGCTCAGTGGAGCAGTGAAGTCTGTGCTATGGGGTAACAATTACTTTGAGCCTTATCATAATTGTTAAAAACTCAGTGAAGATGATGAAAGGAGGAGGGAATAAAATTGCTTCACTTTCCTTCAGATTCACCTTCAGTTGTACACTCTATTGTACATAGAACTTTTGTTCAGTGATTTTTTCTTCCACCCCCCAAAAATGTGCTGACAGCCTTTTTATCTAAATTCCCAAATATCAACCAAACATACCTTGGGAAGGTAAAAAACACAAATCAAGATTTTACAGAGTAAAATAAAAAAAGCTATAAAAACCCTGTTTCACCGTATCAGGTACAGTTATAGCTTAGTGAATAAAAACATTAAACAGCAGGCGTTTCTACAACTGAATGTACTTGATTCCAGTCTAACCAGAAGGATTGTAATCATATTTAGATAGTCTCTCATGTAATCATTAAAACCCCAGTGTATTATGACATTAACATAAATGTAAAATTATTAATATCAGTGAGTACTTGAAATAAATATATCTTGTTTCCAAAGTTAAGAGTACTAGCAAAAACATGACAAAAGTTTGGTACAAATTCTAGTCTGCAAATAAAACTTTGACTAGTGTTTTCAAAAACACTAAAAGATATGAATAAACACACACACAAATCAGAACCACTTCATCATGTTTGTTCATTAAATATCTTTTTTTTTTTAAATGAGGTTTATACAAGTTATCCTTTGCTTTTTTTTTTTCCTACTTCAGAATGAAGGAATGCTTATTTATGTAACTAGCTTTCTGGGCTATTTACATGATCACCATTACTGACATCACTAAGAATTTACACATACTGACTAGAAGTTCACCCTAACACCCTCTAGCCATCAGCTGCATCTGGGAGATGTAGATAGTTCAGCGCTAGCTCCACTTTTGCTTCTAAACAGCAGGATGTAAGCCTGTTCCCCTCAAAATAACAACACCACCACCCAAACAAGCAAACAAAAACCACAAAACAATAGTGAAACGTTGTAGCACGACTGCTAGTAAGCATTGTTTCACCTGTGTCATACTGTTCTAACACTGTGACTATGGGTCCAGAATTGTACTGTGCTCTGCTCAGAGGCAGGGCTAGAATACAACTATTGACAGTGGCCTGGGCAGATAATGCACTCTAAAACATCCCATGGACTTCCTCAACTGAAGCTCAAGCTACAAATATATTGCAGTTACTTTGTGTACATTGTTTTCTATGTTTTACACAACTTGTCAAATCATCTTTATTACAAGCTTTTGGGAAAGCTGCTCCGTAAGCATGATGGATAATTTAGCATTTCTGTACTGCCTGTTAATGACTAAACACCGAACCTATGGGCTGGCATTTTCACAATGTGCTATTTTCAGATTGGCTGAAACCATGAGCCTTTTGTTGCAGTCAATCTGAATGCAGCTGTTTAACAACGCTACAGTGAACAACTGACATAGTAGTGCACTAAAAGAATGATTACACGCAGTATGCATCAATCACTTGGCAGAACAGAAGTACAGAATCATTGCAATAGAACAATATCACATGATAAATACCTTCCCCCTCAAAATTCTTGTGCCTCAATGTTTACAGATGATATATGGCCAGGCTTCACCTTGACATTTTTCCCATAGCAGCAGACTATTGTCCTTGTGACATTTTTCTTTGAAGACAGATCATACAAATGTTTCTTCAGGAAGAATCTGAATTAACTTACACTCATGAAAGAAAAGAAACAAATACTATTTAAATTAGGAAGTTCAGACTAGGAATAACTTTATCTTTTCAGTATTTTAGTAACAGGATGGGTTTGACTCCCTTTTCTCAAGTAATATTTACTAGTACTTTCTCAGACCCTGCTTTAGTCCCCCCCCCCCAGCCCTTCCTTTCCTGGTCCCCAGAATCTCTTCTGCTAGTTCTCTCTTGGTGGCAATGACTATTCCTAGGATATGGAGAACAGTTCTTTTTAGAAATGGTTGATTCTTGGGGGGGAAAAAATGCTGCTTATTCTCTTACAGCTTCTTTGGACTGTTTGCTACAGCAGAGGTGGTTGTGAGGGAAGGAAAATGCTAGCTCATTAACCTAGCTTCAGCAGCTTACAGAAGACAATCTCATGGATTTACGCCTGCAGAGGCATCCTTTCCAAAATTATGGCTTCAATGCCTGCCTACCACATTCTGATATACAGTACACAAAATGTCAGTGAAAACTACGATATTGTGACATAAGGCTAAAGCTGTGAATTTTGTTCTTTACTACGAGGCACAGGGAAACTACAATAAAGAAGTCCCATCACAGAGCACTGTTATATGTTTATGGGCTGGAGACACATTGGTGGGGTGATTTGGCCTAAAAGTTTTAAGTAGTTATGTGCAAGCAGCGAAGTGGAAACTAATGAGGTTCTCTCAAAAGTATATTAATGAAAATTTCATACGGCTTCACAACTTTTCATTAAGTTTTTCTGACTTGCTTCCCGGAGAAACTAGAAAGAGGCATTTAAAAAGAAATAACATTAATGCTATTTTTCATTTCTCACCACCTGCAAAGTTATGCTGACTTACTGTTCAAGGTTCAAAAGCTTATGGATTGGTAAGGAGGCAAACAATAAACACCTTCTAGGAGCCCTGAAAAGAAAGTAGTACAGCTTAAAATTTCTCTCGCTTTATTGTCAGCCCACAGAGTTGCTATTCTGAATTACAATACAAATTCCAGAGTTGAGCTGGAGTTGAAATGATCAAGTATGCACAGAAAAAGAAGGTTATGCCAAGGCACTGTATTTTGTGGCACAAACTTCATCATTAAATAAAAGGTAATCCTCAAATGTGTAGTATATGTTAATATATTTCTAAATTCAGAAAGGAAGAAAGGCACAGAAGCATTTTAAAGTATTTTAAAAAACCCAAGCTATTACACACTGAAGTTCATTATCACTGGTAATACAATTGGATTTCATAGAACCAGTTTGTAAATAATTGCATATGAACTGCACATCGCTGCTCACAGTTTACACATGATTACAGTTTGACTGCAGAGACGACCATACAAACAATGAGCTCAATTTACCCAATAGTTGTAAATGTTTTGTAAATGGATTATGTATACTTAAATCCATTTGGTGAAATGTACTCAGTAAATATTTTTCAATTGTGAACCCATGCAGGATACTCAGTGAGGGGTTTCTATAGTTCAATGCTCAGACCTTCACAGAGACTCTCCGGCTACCTTTAGACTCATCTGATTTCATGTTTTGTTCTTTCCTCTCAACTAGGTCGTCTTTATTTTGTCGGGTCTTACCAAAATCCATTAAAGCTCATGGAGAGATCCTCATCAATGGCCTGTGTATAAGGCCATTATGTTATAAAGTGGTACTGTGGACAATTACATAATTCACGTCTATTTACAATAACAGCTACATGAAGTTCATCATGTTGTACTGCAACAATACAAAGAGGGAAGACTCTATAGTATGCCAAGTACCGATGCTGGGAGGACTGCAAATAGTAAGGTTCAAGTAAACAGTCACTCTGATAGTTCTCAGTAAGATTCCCTTAAAATGCATCAGGCTTTTCACACCTTTTAAGGCTGTCACATTAGGATGGAAACTGCTCAATTACAGCCTCTTAAGGGGCTACAGAAACTGCCATTTCTAGGATCAGTTGACAATATCGCAAGGAGAAGCTTTCCAGAAGACTTAGTACTTTTCCATCTGTAACTGTAGCATGGTGAACACACAACCTCAAGAGACCAGAGAGTGAACCTGTCCAAGTTTTCAATGAGATTTCTGCTAGCTCAAGGTGGTGCCTGAACTTAAGACAGTCATTAGACCAGGTAACAACACCTGTAACACCTCAGGCATATAGAATAGAAAACATTCTACACCAAAGAATTTGGGGGGGGGGGAAGTCAAGACTTTCGTTACAAATAGGTATTGGAACAGAGCAAGACAAAGACCTTATTTCTACTCCACAAAATGCTTCAACAGCCCTTCTTATTTTTCACCTTCCACAAAAATAACAAAATCCAAAAGATAAGTAAAGCCACATCAATCAAGGATGACTTGGTAACCAGTTATTGATTTGCACACAGACAGTGTAAATCTACACACTTAGATAAGGATGGGGCAGGGGGATGAAGAAGATGTCTTCCTTAATGGATGAAGTATTGGTTTTGTCCTGCTTTGCTTTTGAAATTCACAATGAGAACAGTTCTTTCTAAATTGCTGAGAGAACTACAGTCCTAAATTAACATTTGTTAGTTATAGATTTAAATGAAAGAGAAATATTCTTTTGTGTCCACCACCACACTTTCTTTATTCACGTAATTATCAAAATTAATCTCTGTATTGGTTTCATCATGTCACACAACAAAAGACAGATGAGTCCAGAGTTAGCTGCATAGCCTCAAAGATTCTTTGTGTTGCTTAGTAACACACCTGTTGAAATGGTGCCATTAGATCATTTTAAATTGACAATCTACCCCACTCTTGTTTACAGTACATTCAAAAGCTATAAAAGCTTTTCAAAAGCAAGAAAGTCAGCCACTTACTCCTATGCTTAATATCCTGAATGATAATAAAGGCCATTTCAAGACTACAACAGGCAAACATAATTTCTCTGAATTTAATGAAGTTATGCCTGTTTATACCAGCTTAGAATTTCATTCAGAATTGTGGTTTTCAGATACAAGTTCGTAGTATGCTTAGCAGCTGCCTTCTAGTGATGAAGAGAATGTAGCCATTATTATATTTTAGTATTTTTTTTAAAGAGAGAATTATGAATTAGAAAAAATGCCTTCATTTTCAAGGGCACTAGAACATATTTGTTAAAAATGAAAAACAACTTCACTATTAATTATGTCCACTGAGAGCAATGCAGTAACAAAAAAACCACAACCATAAATTATTAGTTCAAAGTAACTTGTAGAATTATTAAAGATCATTATGACAATAATTTTCAGGTATTCTGAAATACATGCCTTTTATCTGGTACAACACCTGTGTGCTTTATACAAAGAAAGAAATCTTGATATTAAAACAGGACAGCAATAAATTAATATTTTTCTTTCTTTTTGCCTTGTGAACCTTAATTGAATTAATTGAAAATGAAGGTTTATTTTTCAAAGATCTGAATAAATAGGAAATACTGAAAATAAAGTGTACTTAAATTTCTTCTGAAAACAGTTACAGATTCTGAGTAGCACAGAATTTGGATGCCAAACTTAACAGTAAACAGTCTTCTGAACTGGTTAACTTTCCAGGGTTGTCTACATTGAGTACCCATGTTCCACCTTGAATCTGAAAAGAACCTGACTACTTTTCTCGACTGATAATTTAGGGCATGGATATTTCAGTTGTCAACTAATAATGTATTAAGAGTATGTTTATTTTATGCTTTTCCTTCTTCACTGTTCCTTACAGGTAAAATTCAGCTGCCAACGTTGAAGGTAAACTTTATGACCTGGGTCCATGCCTGTGTTTCCTACTTACGATCACTGAAATCAGCTATTCTTTTTATAGGCTTTGTACAAGACAGCTATAGTGCCTAATCCAGCAACAAAATGCTTGTTTATTTCACAGATTTCTTTTATAGGGTTTGTTGTTATGCTACTAAACAGAAAATGAATTATGCATTATAGAAAAATGAAAAAAAAACCAACCAGGGAAAGCACTAAGAAACTTGGTTCAACAGGTAACAAAGAATATAAAGAAAAGAATAGACAATGAGGCAGACAACAAAATATCTGACAAAGGTGAAACACTGAAGCAGATACTGGAAATTGAGAGACTGAAGAAGTCCCGACAGCACCATCTAAGCAATATGAAAAGTTTATGAAAAGTTTTTTTTAAAAAAGACAGTAAACTAAAGAAAACCCACTTGAGAAGTGTAAAGAGGCAAGCTGCTCTTTTTTTTTTTTTTTTTTACAGCACACTCAAACCAGTCCAACACACAAAACCAAACAAACCCATATGACTTGCAGTTGAGATTCTTAATAAGCCCACATTTTTATAATTTTATCTAGACTTACTTGGTTACAAATGCAATAGCTAGCAGATATTGCAAGGATTCAACACACACAGCTACAGGGCTGATTATTTTCCAAGGCATTTGCACTTCTGTACTAAGGTCGGCTGAGCAGATCTTCATCCTGCTTCTAGCTGATCCACGGAAGACAGCTGTGGGTTACAACGTGCTGGTGCCTCAGCTGTCTGGCTCAACCTCCCAGGCTCATTCCCCAAGTTATTCTATTCAAGCTATCCCTTCAACTACATGTCAACATCAGCTTCTCAAAATAAGGGGATGTTCTAAACCAGCCAGCTTCCACTTCAAAAATATGTGGCAGTTGTAAAAAAAAAAAAAAAAAAATAGTAGGCGGTAGCTTAGTACTAGTTGGGTAGAAAGCAGGTTTAAATCGAGGTTACAGTCATCTGGGAGCACTGCAAGTCAAAGAAATTAACACATTTTGCCCAAGAAGCGTGCCAGATACATGGTCTCATAATACACCAATTCATTACTTGAGGAGATAGTGTTCCTCCTCTCATCAAATATTAATGATCATTTCAGGAAGTTTAAAAAATTGTCTCAGAGCAACTTCTTGCAGCCATTAATTAAAATAATGAGCACTATAATATTAGAAGTGTAATTCTCCTACATGTCCTGAAGTGTTTGCCTAGAAGTCTCTTTCTCTGGGAGACAAAAAAGAAGAAAATCTGAAAACACAGCGAATTAAAAAGTTGATACTTACACATGACTCCTGGCGAAGCCTGTAATTCTCAGGTAGCAAATATGAAATTGGTTTATCGCCTTCTTCTGTCAAGATGCCACAAAACTAATGTTTTTCTCAGCACATTACTAGTACCCTAACTCCTTGTTCCCAATGCATACACTACACTTTCCATCACTGTGCTTATGAAGAAAGATGAGACATAATCTACCTGTGGTGATTCAGAAGAGCTATACTTAAGGAGAGATTTTAAGCATTTAAAATTACACTGAACAACATGCAAGGGAAATGGAGGAGAATTCTTCATGCACTCACATTTGGAAGCGTCAACAAATTTGTCTCTGCTGCCATTTTATTCCTCTGGTTTTTTGTTCTCACAAGCATGCAGATGACAAAGGAAGACCACTGACAAAGTCAAACAAGACTCTCCACACAGTAACTCAGATTAAAATCAATTAAGTACAAGGATTTAGAGAAGCATCTATTTAAGGATTAAAATATAGCAACATTCATGAGGTGTTTGGGTTTTTTTAATTTAATGAGAAACACACCAAAACCTACCTTCTCAGTCATCTCTACTCTTAACAGGATTTTGAGTTTGATACATAGTTTTGGATTCTTTGAAAAGATATTTGAAAATAAATACAGTAAAATGGGATTAATTTCCATCCACTTTCTAGGGATGTCTGTCATTAAGATGTTTGTGCAGAGCTCCCAGAAGCCTGTTTGAGGAAACTATTTAGCACAATTAGTGCTCACTGCAATTCTCTCCCCCTGTTCTGTTAGCACGGTTAAAAATCAGCCTGTGACAGCATCTCGTAGAGTTGTTGCTTCTGTACTGTCTACACAGACACAACTCCAGGGAAAATCAGATCCATAGAGATGCAGCATAGTGTTGCCTTTTGTGGCAATGGTAACCGAGAGGACAAGTAGCCCCATATATTACAGAAGAGTTAAGAGTTTACAATGGTTTGAAGCGGGGAATGGGAAGACCTTAAGAGAGGCCAACTTTATTGTACACATTCACTGCAACAACCACCCAAGTAAGTATCTAAACTAGTCCACATTTTCAGTGTTAGTTCCAATAAAAACATTCCCAATGGAACATCGCCAAAAGAGGGACCGAGAGAAACTTCAGTTCTAATACCATAAGCCCTGGTGGTTGAAATATTCTTCTCACAGATTGTCATGGGTATTCAGGTCCTCTTAGCTAAAGGATGAAACTGAATTTCAATCTTTTCCTGAAGCGAGCTGTCAGAGTCTAGACTTTCTTTCCTTTGGCTTTCTCGAGATGTTTAAGTCTGAAGACTTTTCATTTGATTCTCATCGAACAGAAACCAGGACAGAGCATAAATCAAAATGCAAAACTCCGGTCTTTATGTAGGGAGTCTGCTCTGTGTGTGTACTTCACACTTTGTTCTCACCTCAGTCTGCTTTCCCACTCTGTGTGGATGCTGCACTGTGTTGCACAGACAGCAACCTAGGACAGTGGTGCCTTGGCTCACAGCATCTGCACAATGCAGTGTGAAAGCATGTCTTGCAATGACAATTCATGGTACTGAAGAGGCAGTTCTAGGATGATTAAAACCTTTTAAGGTGAGTGTTCTTACACTTAAAGTTGCAGTGCAGCTTGAAACTGCAGCTGCATGTCTGCTGTCCACTACTGATATGTTTAAGCAGAGACAGAAGTATTACATTTATATGAAACTTCATCCTAAACTTTCATTTTCCAAAGTTTGTTCTGAAACTTGTGCTACAATAAGGCTTCTTAAAACTGTACACTACATTAAAGTTTTGGATTGAATTCTGTGTAACTAGTTACAGCATAATGAGCTGCTCAGTACAATTCCTAACTCAAAAGTATTGCTTCATTTAAATTCCATTTTGTTTACTTCAGTTTTGAGGATTTTTTCTGCCTTAATAATATGTAATTTTTCTGACTAAAAGGAGAAAATAAAGCCAAGTAGCTGTCTGCATTAATATCATCTAGAGTGCCTGTAATTATCTGTATTATTCCAACAAGAAAACTCAAAAAAAAGAGAAAATTCTTTAGGTTTGGGTTGGGTTATTTTTTGGGGGTTTTTGTTGCTTGTTTGTTTTGGTTTGTTTTTTGTTTTTTTTTTAAACCTGATATGACAATGACTGAATTATCATAAAGCACTACTACTAACGAACCAAAGATGATCTTTTCAGGAGGGCAATGACAGACAGAGGTCCCAAGCCTCAGCTAAAAGACAGCTTTTAAGAGCAAGTGAAAGAAAAAAAAAACCCAAGTCACAGCATGATGATACATGTGAGGGCATTTTAGGAGTTGACAGCAGTTCAAAAAAAAAAAAAAAAAAAGTAGGTGGCTCAGCTCATGGCTAAATTGAACAAACTAGCTGTGAATGAAGCTTAGACTCAGGAGACAAATTAAGGTATGATGAAAAGGTCTGTGTTATCAGATAAGAAAACAGTCTTATTTTCATGTCTAGACATAATAGTGAAAAGCCACCAAATGGTTAAACAGAAGAAACCATTCTCATTCAAACATAAGCAAAAGCATCTGACTGTAGTGTTTGAATACATTTTGCATATTGACAAACTCAGATGAGGGTAAAGTCTCCATCAAACAAAAAGCCCCAAGTGATTTGCCAATGGTTTCTTTACTAAAATATCAGCATACTCAGCTTCAAAATTCAGGTGGTTGAGAAGAAGCTTTCTGAGGTATGAGGTTTCTGTTTGTTTTGGTGTTCTTTTTTATATTTAACCTAGTCATACATTAAATTGATATATAGACAGTCTAATGTTATTGTAGGACACGTTGAAATTTTGCCTAAACCACAAAATAGTTTATTCCAGATTTCACTTGGGAATGA
The DNA here is from genome assembly GCA_025331215.1 of Actenoides lindsayi. Taxonomy (NCBI): domain Eukaryota; kingdom Metazoa; phylum Chordata; class Aves; order Coraciiformes; family Alcedinidae; genus Actenoides; species Actenoides lindsayi. Next base: position 224,032 of record WTSP01015381.1, on the reverse strand, counting down.
CTCAATCACTTTACATACTGATCTTGGAGCAGAAATAGAATGCAAGATGAAAGTTTAGTAACAGTACACACACAGAAAGTTAATTTAACTCTCCTCACTTTAGATTGAGAAGAGTCCATAGAGGCTGCTAACAAAATAAAACTTAAAAGCTAAAACAAAAAGGGTAAATAAATAAAGCTCCACAAATCCTGCATCTACTGGTAGGTCAAAACAGAACTCTAGCTGTAAAGAGGGAAGTTTATGACTAACAGTACAGCCAGCTGAGAAGCACAGAACACTCCCTGAAAAAGTAATGAGCTGCATCAGGCCTAGAAAATTATTTGAGAGTTTTGACATAGAAAGCAAATGGATGGATTTACACACAAGTGTGAAATTAATACTTAGATTTCAAAATATTAGGCTATATTATTCCAGCTGAGACCCTCACCTCTTGCTATGCAAGTCACAATTTCTGCTTGCTGATCTTATGAACCTTGATACCATTACCACATAAACAGGCTGATTTTTTTGATTTTTTTTAAATTTTTTAAAGGTAAGTGCAGGTTTCCTGGAACCACAAATACAACTGACAACAATAATCTTGAGATTTCTGATAAACAACTTAGAGTTCATGTTTATGTGCTTGACGCTGTTTACCTCTAACTCATTACATCCCTTGCTACTGTACAACAGAGGAGCTGGTGCTAGCAATGCAGTCTGTAGTAGAGGGCTTTTGAGTTACAGCATCATCAGTGTTCTGACTGTTCTTCTATCTCTAGATACTTCCAACTATTATTTTTTTTTTTTTCTTCATATACATGCAGTTTCTGTAGTGGGGTTGACAGCTCCTACCCAGTAATGTGATCTTGATATCTACAAACTATTTTCCTCAAGTGGAAAGCATGGAGCTCAGGATCCCCTTGCCTGGCTGCATGTGTTCATCAGCATAACCACCTGCGTTCAAGCAGCTTGCTAAGAGGATATTTCTAGGAATTTCAAAAGCATGTACCAGGCTGCACATCTATAGCACAAGTACCTCTAGTCCTGATTATGGCATCAAAGTGTTAGAAATAAGCGAGCTATAACAAACTGGAGTTCATGGAGTTCTACTACTCACATACTCAAATTACTCGCATTTCCTGTGAATTCGGATTTAGTTCTGATGTAGCTGACTCCATAAAAAGGAAACAGATACTTAAAAGGTTCTGAATTCCTATATTCCTATACCAGGTTCAAATTCTTAAATACAGAACTTTAAGAGTTGCATCTTACAGACCCTCATTCAAAGAGCAAAGGTAATTCTTGATCACAGAAGTCTTCAAGGGACTGGAAGAGTACTCCTGGAATCATACCTTACTCAGAGACTCTGCAAGTTAGATCTTTGTACTGTATTCCCTTACCTTCTCAGACAATCAAGTTCACATCTCTGGAGTCACTTTTTTGACTGCTGCCAAACACTGGGCTGATACTTTCATTGTACTAGTAAGTATAGCAGTCATTTGTCGTGACAATTTTGTTTCTGTGATTTGTTTTAACACTCAAGTATTTGGAAACTTGCCATGTAGAAAACTTCTCTATTTTCCATGCTCTTGTTCCCTTTTAGCTTTCCTTTCACAAGTTCCATTGATTCATCTTGTCCTTGAAATTAAAAACAGCTGCATTTTCTCTTACAAATAAAGAGAGAGAGAAATGAAAGCAAGATATTCTAGGCTTACTTTTGGCACCTCTCATTTCTGAAGGCATTTCATCACTCTGATATCAGTACTATTGTCAGATGGAAGAATGCATTTGAAGATCGTTAAACAAAACATTTATTCCAACTCTATCGTAATGACAGAAACACCTGTGCTAAGCAACTCTGAAAAGATACACTATGGAGCTCAGCAGCTCGGACGTTTTCATGGGGGGACAGGACAGATATGACTAAAGCGTGGTGGGATTTTCAACACAACATTTTCCAAAGACAAAGCTTTCTCTGGCTGCTTTTTTAAAACGTGTTTCTGTTCAGTCTTAAATGCTAACCTTGTTTCACTTTGATTCTCCTGATCAGCTTCAGAATTTTTGAAGTCAAATTTTCAACTACAAAACTACACCCTGGAGAACTGAACCAATGCAGCATTACATTTAGAAGCTCTATGAAAGAAATTTTAAAGACAATTACTCAGAGATTACAAAGTTAAACCAGGAATCCTCAACTAAACCAGAAAAAACTAGTCAGTATGGATTTCCTACGAACGTGCAATTCCACAGCAGTTAAAGCCAATACAAGTAATTATGTCCCACGATTCCAGGTCCATATGCAAATAGCAGACACAAGACACTTCTCTATTCAGAACAAAAGGCATAATAGTGCTTAGAACTCCAACCCTCAGGCAGTGTGTCCTAAATAAACTACACAGAGTGCCTCCTAGTGCATACAGCTTTCCAGAGGCATGCTGCCCAGGCTGTGACTCTCTTCTGAATCTGGGCTCAGCCACAGCAATGATGTAACTCCACCTGGCCATGTGATTAGGAAATGTCTCTCTTTGAATCACACAGCTTACCTTCAATCCTCTCCAAAATGAGTGATTTCTGGTGTTACTGCCCTTGTTTAAGGTTGTGAGACACCGTGTACTTTAATGGGAACTTGGGAAAGAATACATTTCAATAAGAAAAAGATAGAATTTTTAAAAAGCTAAATTTAGAAAAAGAGTAATTCTTTTCAAAAATGGACAAACAAAACATAAAAAAACCCACAACAACAAAAACCTCACACCAAAAAACTACCACCCAAAAAACAGTAAACCAAAACCAACAAACCCTCCTGCAATGAACAGAAAGAACATGTAGATGTATTTGAGAAGCTTGCAAGCTTCCACTGATGCTAAGGACAACTATAAGCAGTTCAAATTAATATCCTTTAAAGATTCGGTTCAGTTGATTTCAGGAGAATGGGCCCATTCTCCATAAGTAACTAATTGAGCTGACATTTGCAAAACATTATGGACCCCAAATTCTAATCACCATTTCTTCCACAAAATCCTTTTTCATCCAGCTAAAGTAGGCTGACTCCAAAAGTACATTTTAGAATGATAATTAATTCAATGCCAAATGTGCCTGCAGTAAAAATACCTTGAGGGAATGAACACATAGCAGTGTGTGTAGCTTTTAAATAAGCTGTCCACAGGGCTGTGCCAATTTAAACAAATTAAAATAATTGTCAGTATGCTAGGTATGGAAATATTCTTTTTGTTAAACTGCTGTGAAATGCCCTGGAGGCCGGGGTGGCATAGCAAGACTGCCCGATAGATCCAGGAACTTACACTGTCTCTGTCCAACTTGATAGAAATACCCTCAGATGTTTTGCATTCAGTAGTGTCGGTATAATAGCATAATGCTATTTTTTATAGGCAGATGTATGTGGATTCAAACAAAACCCTTAAAAGGTAGGGACTCCATACTAGAGCACTCAAATGCAGAAGATTTCTTCCACTGTTGTCAGGCTCCTATATTTGTGTTCAATTTCTCACTCCAGAAAAGTGGAAGAGTGCAAAAATAACCATTTGAATGTTTGTAAGTGACAACAGATACAGAACCTATGCTGTATCTGAAACTTCACTTGCTTCTGTGTAACTGGATCAACCTGTCTGAGGTGGCATAGATGTACTTCATTCACCTACTGCTGCTATCAGGGCCATCTGGGGTAGTTCCAGTTTCAGCAGTCTCACAGATGCTTAGTGCACTTCGATGCTCTAAGAGTTCTTCTAATAAGCATCAATTTTTAGGCCTTTGAAACACAACGATCTTAGGCTGCTTTTTGAGCACCAGCATTTGGACTGTCTTTATTACCTTAAGTCAATAGCCTGCAGCAGTACACACATATTCTTGTGAGGGGGAAAAGGGAATTCCTTGCAGACTTTTGTATAGCAGACAGGAAACCAGGATCTGGACCAGCATGTACTGGATCAGTTTTTCAGATACTAAAACAACATGCAGAATACGACTGCCCTCTCACAAGCACTCTTAGTTTGATTCCTAAACCTACTTAAGTTAATGTGTAATTTTGTGCAGACCTTAGACAGACTCCTGTAAAACAGACACCTTGAAAAATAAGAAAAAAAATTCCATTGGTTTTCAAACCACCACAGATCATGAGTGCCATCCTTAATTTGCTTCAAAAGGTTCAGAGGGTATCATCAGATTAATATGAGCATTTTTCCACCTGCTGCTAGTGGAAGAAATAACATTCAAATGATCTAGACTTAACAGGAAAAGCAATACCTTTAAAAAATGAAAACCTTCAGGAAGGAGGGAAAACAGTATTCTAATCTAACATGTTTTGCTGCATACCAGATTATGTAATGACCTGTAACCCAGCAGAGACTAACATTTCATACCCTGGCTGGAATATCATTAAGTCTTATTTTTCATTTATGAGTTTATAGCAAGAAAAGGGACAGGGTTTTATTCTATTGTACATTTAAGACTGAATATATAATAGCTTATTAGAAAAGGAGAAACTATAAATTTATTACAACACTATCAAACAAGGGCATGGAATTGCTTTCCAGAGCCTGAGAAAAACAAAGAAAGAAAAAACAGCTCTTCATCAAATCTCACCAAGAAACAATATCTACAAGTGTTTTCTATCTTTGATATACTGAAGAAGTTCCTATAATTAGCAGGTCAAGGTATCCTGAAGGGGCAGGGGGGGGAAGAGATATCTAAAAAAGTAAGAAAAGATCTGGCCATCAGCTCCCAAGCACTCTAATATTCACGTTTAATCATCTACCCTGGCTTACATCTCCAGATATAAACCCAGCCATCACCATACTGACCCAAATTCTTGTCTTCTATACTTCACAATGTTTCTAGTTACATATTCCAATTTAAATTGATTTCAATTTACATTAGAACACTTCTAGACATTACCTTTGACTAAGTGCTACACTAATATTAAGTATTACATAAAAAGGCAGTGTTCACAAAGCATTACACATCCATGATTCTTTCTCCTTCTGCTCATGCATATCTGCTGCCTGGTTGTGTAAGGCTATTTTCATGTCATATTAGACACACATTTCTTTTACTGCCCTGGTGTCTTAGACACTGTAAAAAAATCTACAGGAAAAATATGACAAACATTTGCTTAACATTGGTTACTGAAAAAAAAATTTAAAATATATATGCATTTACATATCCCTAGTCTCAGAACATGAAAACACCTAGATCTGGATATGCAAAAGCCTTTCAATACATTCTTGAAGAGTTCCTCACAAAAAATCTATTGAAGAATCAACATTTTTTTGGTCAAATGATACTGAAATTTTAGGTACTAGAATCTTCTCTCCTTTCATACAGAAAGGAGGTGTAGGGAAACTTTCAATAAAAACTGTTAAAAGTTTCCTCTCCATTCCTCCAAAAGACTTCCCTGTATCATGACAGATTTCCCATCACGAGAGCATCTTTACCAGATGTTGGAAAAAAGTTGAGAAAGTGCCTGAACACAGGATTTCAACAAGCTTTTGCATTTATCCAACCTAAACCAGAGACTATTACTATCTTTATCTAATGAAACAACGCTAAAGAACAAATGCTTTTTCTTGTGGTTACCCCTTGTACTCCTGTACAAGGCTGTGTGTCATCCTGGATTATTTTTATGATTTCTGCCAGTATTATTCTTCTTGTCGAAGTACAGCCAGCAGTATGCATTCACCAAATGACAGGTTATTATAAGGAACTCTTTTTTTTTTTTTTAATATTACTACCACTACTTTTGAGGGGCAAAGGTGCTTAGACATTTATAATTTCCTCTGAAGTAAAACCTTTGAAAAAAGGTATTGGATATGAGTCTTGGTAAAAAGACTAGACAGCAAATAATGCAACAGGGAATCAATTCCTAAGATAACATTAAAATTTTTCATGTGATATCTTTTTTGTTTTACAAGCACACGCTTAAATGCAGAAGTACAGTGGAAAGATCAGGAGAGATACAAAACCCAATAGCTTTAATTCTAATTGCTTTTCTTTGAAAACCAGATGAGAAATTGACTTTTGTGACAAAATACTCTGCAGGTGTTTTGCATCAAGCTTCACAGAGCCAGGCCCTGTCTGCCCCACTTAAAATCAAAAAGGCCTCACAGAACGTCCTTCACTTTTCTTCCCCACCCCTCCCCACCCTTCTTTCTTTCAGCCCTGACCATTAGAAAGTGCACACACATGCACTGACCATCTTAGTGTCATGTCAAATAGTGAATAAGTTTCACTAGCTAAGAAGCCAATTCTTCACCGGCTGGTAAATAGTTCCTAATAAGGGAAGAGATAAGTCTTTTTTTTGTCTTTCACCATGTCAAAACATTTAGTGAGAAAGCTCACTGAAATCCCTGTTTTGAATAGGACGGAGTCATCATTGACAACAATAGAAATCTTGCTTTTTCACTTCAGTAGGTTGAGGATTTCACACTACTCACTTCTTTAGAACATAACACTTTTATAAAAATCTATTTATATTGCATTTTGTTGCACTAAAATTTATGATCTCAGAGAACTTCCACGGCCATATCTCAACAGAATGGTTTCTTTTAATGTAAGTAAGTGTGTGAATTTTATGCAGATCATTAACATCTGTCATTTTCAAAATGGTTAGTAAATTCAATTTAAAAAGAGAACAAAAAACCAATGCCTAACTAAAAAGGAAGTCCTAGTGACAATAAATATTCCTTGAATTCCAGGAGACTGAGTTTCTGCAGAAGAGAAAACATTTTCTTCATTAATAATATATATGCAAATGTTCAGACTACATGGTATCACTAAAAACACCCTTTCTAGTCTTCTCCAAACACTACCCTTCATGCTGAAAAGGTCAAAGCTAATCCTCTCCCATGGATTGTTCTCTTTACTATGGAAGTTGCCATCTGTGCAAAAAGCTCTAACTTCTGCTCTAGCTTTTTCCTAGAGTTCTTCCTCAAGGACTATTCTGCCTAGCCCATCTCTAACTGTGAATGAAACCACAGTGCCTGCAGGTTCAAAGGAGACTTCTGCAAGCCTTTTACCTTAAAGTTGCCATGAAGGGGTAGCGTTTTTTGGCCCTAGAACTGTGCCACGTTAGAATAGTTTTAAGCACCTTTGCCCTCTAACCAACCTCCCTGTTCCGTCTAGCTGATCTACAGAATTAGCCTAATAAGAGTTTTGCGTACGAAAACCTGACACTTCCATCCATAGGCTCTCCACTTAATTTTGTGACTGATTCGGAAGGACAGCAGGATCTCCCTTTCTCATTTGTGGTAAACAAGTGATTTCCTCTGCCTGACTGCTGGGATTCAATTTTTTCTTCTCAATATTATACACTTTTAATGATGTACTAAAAATAAGGTTTTTCCTCTTATAGATATGGTTCTACATTTGTCACCTCTGGTAAGCCTCAAAATGCATTAAAAATGGCTTAGAAAAATGGTTTCTTCTGAAGAATACACAAGTCTGAGTAAATGTCTATGTATACAAAGTATTTCTGGAAATGAAAGTGGATGAATAATATACACTATAGAGAAAGAGAAATAGAAAGAGGATTAGCAGCAACCTTTTAGCTGTGAAGCTTTGGGATGCAGGAAAATTAAGGTTAGAGCAAAAATCCTGCTGAGTTAATATGTATGGAAAGATGAAAGAGAGAGGAGAAAGAGTGTGGCAAATGTGAGGGGGGAGAAAAGCTGCAAAAGGTCAAGTTGCATGGAGAAGAGGTGAGCACAGAATCAAAGGGTAGGAACCATATGAGCCGAATCAAAGCAGAAAGGAGCCAAGGCTTGAAATAAGAACACTGATCATTTTGGAGATAGGTTATTGGATTAAACTGGAACACTGTTATCACCTTGTCCAAGGAACAAGAAATGAATTAAAAACATATCACACAGGAGACTTTTGAGCTGTATATTTCTTTTTATAAAGAAATATAGACATTAGTGAGGTGCCTGCTTCTCTTGACTCAAATTTCTTTAGCCGCATTTGATAGAACAATAGGGCTCTTCTTTTCCATTCATGTTGATTTCCTGGACTCTTCAATTTATTCAGTGAATCATCATCTGTATTACTAATCATAACAGAAAGTCTTGTTACTTTGACTATCTGAATCTGTCGGACATTACCGCTACATTTTTCAGAGGGACATGTGTGATGAAGGAAGAAATTGATTAGTGCATGAACTAGCTCTCCAATGAGAATCTGTGGCAGATGTCCTATTTTCAAAGCCTCCTCCGTGTAGAGGGAACAATACTAAATTGACATGGGAATGACTAAAGATTAACTAATCTCTTAGCTTTTCTGCAGAGCAGCCACACTTGAGAATTATGTTGCTTATTCCTTCAAAATACATACTACACTTTGAAAACCCTTCTGTATGACACACAAACCATTTATAATTGCTTCCTTTTAAAGCCTACTTCCTCATCCCCATTTTCCCTTTCATTGTGTACCCACTTAGGTGATGGAAAAGAAAAAGAAAGAAAAGAGTTAAGAGCCCTCAGATACTTTAAAAAAAACCAAAACAACCCAACATAATTGACCTTGGTGAAATCAATGATCCAAAGAGGACTTACCTAGGTGGTAAGTGATTCTGAAGTCCTGTCGCCACTTAAACTGAGACAGCAAGCAAAGGACTTCAAAAGTAATTGGATCAGGTTATGGATAACTGATCTACATTTTGTGCAAGTTACACCAGCTGTATTTGTAAGGAGAACAAAAAAAATAGGACAGGTCTATAATACCTAGCCTTTATTGTCTAAAAAACACTAACTATTGCCACTTTGATGTCTGCAGATTTATATTCAGCAATACCTTTCTTTCAGCTATGAAAAAAAAGCAAATACGTTATTAAATATTCAGTTTTGACATTAGCTTCCCTGAAAAGGCCTAGTATTTTATGTACTGTAACAGTTGCAATTGCTCATTAAGGCTTCAGAAATGAGAGCAGATCTGCTCTCGACTACACTTTCAAAATCTTGATCAGACAGTGTCTGCCAGGTTATGCAGCTATGGACATGGGCTATTAACATGCTCCTCTAGTCACAGTTCAGGCATGTCGGTCTGCCTGAAAAAGCATGGCAGTATAATTCTCAGAAACGACGAGCTTTAATCACCACGTGCAGTCTCACTGATTAACGTATATGAAGCCTGTCAGTTAGCAGCCCTTTAACCAACTGCTTCTGACTCAAGACTTGGAAAATTTTGTAGTATCTCTCTTTAACAGCAGGCCCATCTGAATCAGAATACTCTTCGCATGTCTAAAAAATGTCCCACTAGTTGCTTCCTTCTACATGACTCCTGAGAGCTTTAAAGTTAAGAGGAACACTACCCAAAAAAAAAAAAGTGTGCAAGCTACATTTTTAGTGCTCACCAACAACATATACTAAATCAGATCGTTATCCTTATTCCACATAAATGTGTAGTAATTGAAGAAAAACTTGGGGGGAAAAAAAAAAAGTCTTTAGCAGGTTGCTGTCCCATTAACAGAGGATTTATACAGCAGACCTAAACCCTTAGGAATCAGTGCCATCCATAACACCAGATATAGTTCCACCTTCTAACTGCTCCAGCCTCCTACTTCACTGTCAGTTCACACCAGGACAACCAGGTTTGGTTTTTACATTCGCCATAGTGACAGATCAAGAGGAACGCTCACTTCAGCCTCTTGCAGCCCTCCATCCAACTGGGCTACAAAAATACAGTTCTCTTCCTCCAAACACCAGCCCTCAGGCCAGTGGAACAGCACTGCTGGAAGCGTGAGAGAGAGGTCATGTAAACCAGGAACGGCTTTGATGCTGACACGAGACTTCACAGTGACACGGCACTACGGGACACACAGCCACCCCTCGACACCAGTAAGTAATGCTTAATGCCACGTGACTGATATTGGGCCAAGTAATTAAACAAGTTACCCTAACAACACAATCACTACTTTGCCCAATAGCATCGTCTCAGTTTTGTTTTCAAAATACGACACCACTTTGCAAATAAAATCTGCATAGCCGTCTACCTAGTTGTTCCTCAAAAAACACACGATTTACCTTTTACTAGTTAATCTTTTTTTTTCTTTCCCGAGAAAAACAACGAAACGAAATTTCCTGGAGAACAAAACCAGCGCAGTACCACCTCGGTATCTGCTCTCCTCACAGAAAGCAGCAGCCCCGCCGCACACCGCGCACGCTCCGCTCAAGACGAAGACGGACCCGGACCCGCCGCCAAGCCGCGCCCGCGCCCACCCCCGCCCCCGAGGAGAGCCGTGCTACGCCGAACGGCCGCCTGCCCTTCCTGTGCCTTACGTGGGGTTGACGGCGCCGGCCCGAACCCATCTCCTCCGCCGCCGGCGACGGCAGCAGCCTCGTCTGCGGGCCTCTCGCGCCCCGCCCGTCGCTCCTCGCTCCGCCACACGCGCCAGGCTCTTCCCGACGTGCCCCGGGCGGCGCGTGCGCACCTCGGAGCGGAGACAGCTCTCCCCACCCCTCCCCAGGCCGCCTCTCGCCTTACCCGTCCTGACAGCGCCGAGCGGCGCCAGCGCTGCCTTCTCCTCCACAGAGCCTGCCCTGGGCGAGGGTCGTAGGCCGGCTTCGGCCACCATGGGGCGGGGGTTGCTGTTGTGATTACTTTTTCTTTACAATAAACCGCTCTTTCGATGTGTTTTGAAACATCGTGGTGTCTAATGTAAGGTGGGCGGGGTTCCCCTATTCTCAGCAATTAAATCTGGTAGCAATTCACAATAACGCGCACTACATACCCCACTTGAGATGACATCAGCGGTATCTATGTTTACATTTGACATGTCAAAGTAAACGAATACCTTCGGGTTGTTTGGGGGAGTGGAAAGAGGTTGTTGTATGTCTCAACTACCCGTAGGGCAGGCCAGGACTGCATCTGAAATTAACTCTTTTATAATGAAACCTACAAAATATATGTCCAGGTTCCTTTGCACGTTACCATTCCTGGCTTGGTTTTTTTCTGTTTTGTTTGTTTGGGGTTTTTTGTTTGTTTGTTTCTGGTTTTGTTTGTTTGTTTTGTTGTTGTTGTGGTTTTCGTTTATTTTGTTTGGGTTTTGGGGTTTTTTTTCCACTTGCCTTGAATTATTGTTTCTGTTTAGTAAGAAACTTCAGAATTATAAAGCCTATCAAATCTTGGCATGATTTTGATCTTGTGTGACGAACATTAACAAATTTGAGTTAATTTTTCAATTTTTTTATGCTTTGCATTGCAAGAGAATATTATAACCTTCAGTAGGAAGGTTGTTCTTGTTGTTAAAGACTTGGTGCTTATATGGTCAATTTCTCTGAACTTACTACACGGTATCAGTTCATAGCCCATAGAGACAAATGGAAGGCAAATACATGTTTTAATTCTTTAGTACTTTGTAACAAGTACTAAAGTACAAGGTATCTTTTTTTTCCTTCTATAACCAAACACTGGCATCTATAGAATGTATTCTGTATTGTTTACTATAAAAGAGAAAACATATTTAGAACAAGTTTTGAAATGCCATCTTTCTGAGTGTAAGCACACATGTAAAATCAATACAAATTCAACCCCCTTCTTTTTTGCAATTCAATAATAATATTAAAACCATCTTTAAATGTCAAGTATGTTGAAAAAATTAAAGATAAAATTACAGCAGCAATTCTTTCAGTAATCCTGTAAACAAAAGTACTTATATAATTGTGCTAATCTGTTCTAGAAGTACTTTATGACAAAGATGTCTCTATGATAAGAGTTAATTAACATAAACCATCTGGTTGTAAACAGAAATTTTCAAAATAAAATATATATGTAAGAAACCCACAGGGTAAGAGGCTTTTCTCAGTAAAGCCCTTAGAATCTGTTTTGAACAAGATCTTGGTTTAGTCATTTCTATAGTGTACCGAAGTATAGTAATGTATACATGTACTGAACGGGACATTGAAACTACTGAAAGTGATGGTTGTAATGCACTTGTTTATTTTAGGTTTTAGGCTAAAAATCACCTCTGAGGAAAAAAAAAAAGGCAAAACCACACATGAACCTAGAGTAGGCATGTAGGTCTGGAGGGGTTCTGCACAGAGTCAGTGGAGGAAAAAGATGGGTTCTTCTGAAGGACACCTAAAGTCACCTAAGAATTAGTTCTTAGAAGGCCTATTAGCAACAGAAGGGATCTGTCCCTCCTACCTCTGGCACTGAGTTTGGTAGAGCTTGAAGTTGTGGTGAGAGCTTGAACAATTCTTACGACTGAAAGAAAATATCTGTCCAGATAAAGGAAGTTAAAAGGCTGAAATTAAAAAAGATCAAAGAGGTCAGAATTATCAGTCTAACCTCCATTTAACTCCAGAAAATGTGTGCTCCTTTTGTTTCTTATAAGTGAACATTGGGTACCTAGTTCTAGCAGAAGACCTGCTGTTAAACCTCATCTTAATGTTAGCTATCTATATATATTCGTATTTTATATATTGCCATTGTCATAAAGCAAATGCAACACAATTATGTTAAGTAGCAGCACTGAAAGATTTCTCACTGGGACCTGCATTAAGATTCTAAAACAATTTTTAAATTTATTTTTACTTCATTTTGCATCTTTGTTGTCGAATAGTGACTATTTTACACTGCTTCCATCTATATGAGGGGAAGTCTGTTTCCCTTCCTCATTTCTCTACTGAGGGTTTCCTTTTGCCACTTGCTAATTTTCTTTTTGTCCCTCCTTTCTGAGTTTCAGTCCAAAGGCAGGTGAGCAACCCTTTTTCAGCACACCCTGTCATCTCTTAGAATTTCTGGTTTGTTTTGGCAGTTTTTTTAGTCTCCTACTAGGGAAACTATTGCAAATAAAAGATACAAAATAACAAGATTCCTATCACCCCCAATATGTATCACAGTACAAACATATAGGTTAGCTATTAAATACTTTTAATATTTAAACTAAACAATGCAGTGTTTCTGCATTTCTGAGTAACACTGTGTTTTTACAGCATTTTCAGCATGATGATCTGAATGAACTTTGAAACACAATTTTTTTTTAATTATAGGCTATGGATCACTGCTGGCCCAACTATGCATAAACACGTACAAGTAACTGACCTAACAGCTGTATCATTTTTCTTGTATTAAAAAGGAGAAAATCTAGCAGGATGGAGTTTATGAACTCTCCCTTAGATGCAATGGCCCCTTTTCATTGTTGTTCATACTCCAGTATTTACTTTCCATCAGGCCACTGCCGACAGACTTGACAGTTCTGTTTTTCAGGCAGGATTTTGACAGAAAACAATATGAGTTCTATACATGGAGTAGCTGATTTGGGCCATAAGTGTATTGCTCACAAGGGGAAATTAATCATTACAAGAGAACACTCTACCATAATATTCTCTCAGCTATAAAGCTGCTCTACTGGAGATAGGTTGGCATTTTCCAAGTCCTCATTAATACTAGTCAGAATCCAAATGCTTTTCATATTTTCCTATTTCATATATATTTATTCTGAAATTATGAAAAGTACCTTTGAAGCGGCAATTGTATGAAGTGAGTGACCAGAACAACTTAAATGGAGAAGTATCATCATTTTGATGTATTACATTTCAAAACACCATACCTTGGGCAATACCTCACACGAGGATGTTACCGCACATTAATTTTGAGAATGTTAGGATCTGCCCACCAGTATTTCAACAGTAAATGCCATGGCAATAAAGAATAATCGCTGCAGTAGTCACACTATTACAGTTAGAGCTCTGTTGGAGTTTCCATTATAAGTTGTAAATGCTCTTTTTGAAGGATTTGCAATTTGGTGCTTTTGAATTCACATTGGGCTGCAACTTCACATTGGGAAGGATTAGTGTATATAATTGCTTAGGTTTTGTTTGATGTTTGGGTATACTGGCTGACAGAAAAATAGACCAGCTCATTGAAATACCAGCCTTGTCTGCACAGCTCTTTCTGCCCTAACTTTTTGATTAGAGTGCAATTTTATACTAGGATAATTACACTGGAATAAACTCTCAAATAGCTCTAGTGCAAAGGTGTTATACAAGTATAGCTTGTACTAGAATGCACTGTTCTGGGGTTTGTACCATTATATACTTAAATCCTAATTATAGCGATTTTCCTACAGTATTTTAGCTGTGTTGGCTTCTAAATCAGCAGGATTAGAGAAAAGCAAAGCCTATAGAGAAAAGCCCTAAGATGCTGCGTTTAATTGTTTAAAGTAAGTGAGCAAACTGATACTTTTTCTCAATTTGTTTCATCATGAAAAAAATCCATGCTTTTATATATTCATGTTTTGATTGGTTTATTTTAGGGGGTTATTTGGGAAAAGCAGCTTTTCCTAATCTTCATTTTCTGTTCGCAACCCTGTAGTCCTAAGGCTTTAGACTGTTCCGCTAAGCATTACTTACTGCCTTAACAGAGCTTCCTTGCTCTGAGTAATACATTACATTCTTGGCTATTTACAATCACACCATATCCTGGGATGTGAAACTCAATATAGGCACACGTATTTGGCAGTGAAGATTGGCATGCATTGAAAACTATGAAAAAAAACAGTTATTGGCCTGGGAATACACATTTGACTTAATGTTCAAATGGTTAATATTTCCAAGTAAAGTAAAAAATATTAATAGGGGGTTTTGTTGTGCAATTGCTGAGAAAAGGATTTAGAAGTACACTACAATTACGAAAGGGAGGTCCAGACATACCAACAAATAATGAGAAAAATGGTTGAAAAGATGATTTTTTTGTAAGTTGCAGCGAAAACAGGAGAAGTATCATTATCGTAGGAACAAAACTCTAGCTACGGTGCAAAGCTTGTCACATCTAATAGAATAACACTGATGCAGGGAATCATGACCTTACATCTCAACTGCCACACTAGAGTTCTTCCACCCAAAAGAACATAATTAATTAATTTCAGCTGGAGGATGTTCTGTAGTTTTATAATTAATAACATGTACATCCACCACATTAACCCACCGTACTTGAAACAGTATGTAAAATGATTAGTAAAGGTAAATTATGGCTGATTTCCTTCCAAGAACTGGCTGGTACCAGTTGCAGTCAACTTTTAAAAGATAAAGACCATGTCAAAACTTATTTATGGACACTGAAACTCTAAGAGCAGTGCATAGATTGCCAAAATACATGTGGCATTTAAGAGTAACTAGATAAAAACTAATTAGAAGAAGAAAAAACCATACTATTAATGTTATACTGCACACTGCAATTAATATGGCTGAGGCAGATGGTGTGATTTTCTATACTAGTTAGTGTACTAAGTTTTATGCACCAAGGAGAGCTGGCCAGAAAAAGAAACTCCAGACCAACCAACAGCAGTCAATTTTGCCACTGATTTCAGGTAGGCCAGTGATTATTGGTTCATTATCTTTCTCGTGTACAACAGCAGAGTGAACAGAAAGATGGACATTTCTCATCAAGGTTATAACTGCCTTTGCAAAAAATACTGTAATATTTGAAGACAGTGACAATTTTGCTATTGAACTCACTGAGAATGGGCATGGAGCTCATCAGCCTTACACTGGCAGAGGAAATAAGTGTCTTCTCTTGAACTGCTTTCCTTGAAGTATCTGATTCACGAATTCACATGAATCAATATTCCTCCCATCTACCTCCTCACACACACAACAGGTTGTATTAGAACACAGGCACATACTATGCTTTAAGGGGCAAGCCTTCATTCAATTGCTGGTATAATTGAGAAGCTGAAAACAGAGATTTAGGGACTAAAGTGTTAACAAAAAAGCAAAATCATTAGAAAGCTGAGAGAGCTAAAAGATCCTGATCTGTTAAGTAAGTTACTTGTAGAGTTTGGTATAATACAGGATTGTAGAAGAAAAAATCAGTAGGGACTAGAAAGAAGACACAAATAAGAAACTATCATTTTTACACAGAGCTACGAGAGTATAGGTTGTATAAGTTAATTTTATTGAGTTCCACTATTCTAAAATCAAATATTAATTTGAGGAGCTAAAGCATTAGAAAAGTATTGTGTTGGAAAATGTCTGTCTATTACTTTTCAAAGCTCATCCTCAAGGAGAAAACTTTTTTTTTTCTGTGCATCATTCTTGGGGAAATGAAGCTGCCTAAAGCATTTTAAGTTCCCACCACTAACACCCCATATGGTTATACTGGCATGTGTTCAAACTGTCATTCTCTGTTGTGCATTCTGCTCACACAAGAAAAATTATTAAAAAGACATTTAACATATTTTAGCTTTTATTATAGTTTAGCAGGTGTAATAAAAACTAAGAGAAAGTTGCAGGTACCATAATGTTCCTAAAACTTGGCAAGTACTCTGCTTAAGAAATGCTCCTCTACTATATATCCAGGACAGCTCTGTTTTGAAAATCAACCTATAATACGTATAATATGTCACACTGTGTATACTGACTACCCAGTTGTGAGTATGGTTCTTCTGGTGCTCCTTTGGAAATAGCAAAATATATCACAGGTGAAAAATGTGAAAGACATCAGACCCAAAATACATGGGTTTGGTTTGGGCTAAACTCATCTAAAAGTTATTCAATCCATTTACAAACTTCTAAAGATTTTTTTCAAAGCAGAAATGTTTCAACATTAAAAGTATTTTTTAAAGCGTTAAACCATTTTTCTTCATATACTTTCAAATTCTTCCCCTTATTACTATCAACATTGTTATCCGAACCCAATCTACTGTGAATCGTCTTTCCTCTCCATAAACACATAAATATTTGTGTTTACCCATAACTAGTCCTAGATTCATACCCTGAAATTTTTGTTTTCCTGTGCTACTACAGTTCACCATAAAGCTAGCTATACATTGCATATGTACCCTGTCTCTATTTACACATCTCAGAAAATCTATGATATCTCAAATAAGGTTCTAATATAGGTCTGCTGTATCCAAAATCTAAAGCTGTGATATTTAACTAAATGTTATACTATTGTGTTGAAGCCCTTCTTAACAAAATAAAAGAAATGGAAGGATTTGTGCTTGCAGAGCTACAGAGGACAGTTCCAAGAAGAAGACAATTAGAAGGGAAGGTTCTGCACTGAATTTCACTGAAAACACTGAGATACAAAGCAGGTGGTGTTTTAACAGTTTTTGACTCCCCCACTGCTGTGTTGTCCACATATAGCATCCAATGAAAGCTGCATTTCACTGTCTGAGTTATTTCACAAACCATCGAACTAAACGAAGATTTCTGAACAAGACGAGTACTTATAAACAGTCTGCCTTCATAGCATTCATGTGTAAGCCTCCTCTCATCACTTTGTTTATACTCATTCTGTACATGGCAATCCATCAACAAATGTTAAATATGAAGACTTCAAAATAAAAACAGCAGTAGGCTGTTCATTACAGATTCAAACTTTGGCAAATAAGTCCCACCAGGCATCTCCTGGAAAAGCTATCAGAATTACTTCTGTTTTCTTGCTTGAGATGAAAAGCTTCCTATTGGCTGCCAATATTTGTGTATTTTTACATTTGGATTATCTGTGCAGGATTCAGTAGGCATAGTTGGTCCAGGAGAAATAACAGATTTGTGTGCCCAGAAACACACATTTGGAGCACTGATAGCCTTTTTCTACCCTACTGTGGAAACTTTACGGAGAAAGAAGAATCTAAAAATACTGTAAAGGTTTCACAAGTATAATGCTCCCTCTGGAAAGGTAAAGGCTATAAAGATTGGAAAGGTCTGCATATCTGTATTCCATGGTTTGAAAGGATCCAGTCATATCCTGCTGTGTCTGAGACTACATTTATTGTCTGCCTTTCAAGATGGCATTGCAGCAGCTTTGCAGCAAACATTCTCTACAACTTACTAGTACTGCCATCTACCCTTGAATCAGCCCAGTGAGGAAAAGATTCTGCTAGAGATACTCGTGCTTTACGAAAGCATTAACTCCCAGCATGGCTTTGCTAAGCCATGATTTGATAGACTACGGGGCAAACACAGTGTGAAACTGGGGCTTACTAGGAGGACAGTTAGTTAATGTTGTCCTGATCTGTGTTTGTTTTCCTGCTTCAGCTAAATTTGTCTGTGTTTTCTTTCTTTACTAGCAGGGTGATCTTGTACTCAGAGTCAAACAAGCCACCTGGCTTATGCTACTAGAAAGGCCCAAGAGGAAAAAAAAAAACCCAAAACAATAAAAATCCAGCACAAAAGCTGAATTTTTATTATGATTTGACTTTAATTACCTTTAGTTTTACAAGAGTCAGCTAACTAGACAGGTGCATCAAAAAATTACCCTGTGGTCATTTGAAGGATTGGGCCATCAAAGTCCTTGTTGAAAGCGATGGTCTTCACTTATGTAAATCGTCACACTGGCTTTGAAAGGCCAGCTCATGTCAGTAAAAACTGATAGATCTGGTTCTAAATTGATATTCTTAGAATGAATTTACCATGATTAAGATTTTCATACTATTCGATCAATTGATTGATGTATACGACATATTTTCTTTCCCAAGAGAAAATGAGATAATAAAGAATTACTGATGAATGAGTGATTACACATCTTTTTTACACCAGGAATTTTTATCAAGTACTTAGAGCTGAATATAAGCCAGTGTTAGCAACAAAAAATCTTCATAAAAAATATGTTGCTGGAAATGCATTTATCAACACTACTATATCTAATTTTAGCAATGCTATTTAGATTATTATACACACTCTGGACAAAACACTACATTAGATCAGATTCTCAGAGAGACTTTTATAATAAATGGATGGCAGTAAAATTTCCATCTTAACGTAAAGACTTATTGCTTGGCATTCAGATGGATTCTGTAATCCCAAGTTAATTGTTATACACTGAGTTACTACATTTAATCATTAATGCTTCAGGGAGGCAGACATAAACAGATCATTGAAACTGCAGTGTGATTGTAGATTATTCACATGGATATCCATTTTATTTTTCTTAAAGATGGGTCCTTCAGTGTTGGTACAGTGCATGCTATACAACTAGAGTATTTTCTCTCTATGCTGCCACAGTACAATATATCATTTGTTACATCGCAGTATCAAAGCCTGACATAAATTTACACTCTGAAGATGAATGGGAAAGATTCTTTGGTACTTTCAGTTAAGATACATAATTTGGTGCCGCTGTACTTTTACAGCATTTCAGTTACTTGCAAAACTCTTAAGTATGAAAAAGCCCTTCATCTGAAATTATAAAAAAAACCCCTCTTACACACACGGCTTATTTTCTTCTACTTCTCATTTTATGTCTTCACATGCCCAGTGCTGTAGTGAACAGCAAGCTCTTACTGTGTACTTTTACAGTAAAACTACCTTAGTTTTCTAAATAATTTCTTGACAAAGTTTAGGCTGTTAAATTAGTCTGGCTTCATGAAGAGGGGTGTCTGGAGGAACTGGGATTATGGGAATGACAGATAGGGTATACTACTTTTGTATTAATTAATGAGGGCCACTGGCAGCAGAGTCATTAAATGAGATCTTTTCCCTCAATGCTGTACTGCATCACTTGCAACTAAGTCCTCCTGCAGCCCACAGGGAAACCTTCCAGTAACATACACAGCAGCTGTGGGGGTTTTCCTTAATAAAAACTTAGTCCTGAGTTCTGCTTACTTACATAGTGCTGCGATTGTTATATCAGTTCTTCATTCCCGAGTAATTTTCACCAGCTAAGATGGTTTGGTTTCTTTTGTACCATAACAAAGTCATGTCTGTGAAGAAACACAGAAACCCAGAGAAACATGAGTGAAGGGAACATGTTGAGATGAAGATTCTCCATACCTCTCCCTCTCTCAATTCAAGAGCTGTATTGCCCTCATTCCAGCAATAATGCATTAAAACGTCCTAGGTAAAGTGCATGTCTTAAAGAATTAGCATATTTAATGAGCTGAATCAATAATATCAATTATTGTTAGTACCACAAGTTTGAAAGAGGCAATCTGCATTCTCTTACACTGACTCTGGACACATACAGATGGCAAACATTTTTCTACATGTTTAAAATAAATTTGTAAGCTTTGTAGATCTAAAAATGAGGGAAAACACAATGACCAATTCAAAGAAAGATGCCCTGAGACAACTTATGTTTTTAAAGCATGATGAAGTTATTTATGAATTACTCCTTTTTAAGGATTTAATCTTATATAACATCCCAATGTAGACTTAGAAGAGTAATTAGGCATCATAAAATGTAGATGGGTTCAGTTCTCACTGAACTCAGAAAAACATGAGAGTTATTAACAACATAGGCTGCTGAAAGCTTTTAAAACCTCCCTTCTTGTAGCAAGTTTGCATCTTTTTTATGACTAAATAACTATATACATGTGGCTGTAGGACTTCCCATTTATTTGTTGAAGTTTTTAAGCAATTCCCAGTTCTAATTGATCTGAAGATTTTTTCCATTCCTCTGTACACTAACAATTTTTTGTTAAGGCAAGATACATTTACCTCATACCTGTTCACTGTATTCAGTTGTCTGTTCAATATATTTATCTCACCTTCAGCAGATTTGAGACACCTCTCATTTTTTGAGAAAGTACTTGGCTTTTCTTATAAATCTGTAATTTTCAGCTTGAAGAAACACTTGTACCTTCAGGGAGCAATGTATTCTCTTTTCCCAGTGGTTTTTAATTTTGTTTACTTTCTCAAGTACCAACAAGAATATGCTGTAGTACTGTAACAGTCTCTTGTCAGATCCAAGGAATATATTTTTACCAAGCAAGAGCTTGAATTTGCTACGGAAATGCAATATGGTGTAACTGATCTAACCTATGCTTAAAACCTCAGTAACATTACAGAAACAACCTCCTTCAGAAAAAAAAGACAAAGTAGAATTGCAATAAACTGTTCTCCATACATTTAAATTCTGAGAAGCCTCTTTTAGATCACCTAATAAATCCAGGACCAACCATATCTTCATTTGCTCATTAGGTACTCAGTTTAAAAGAAAAAAAAATCAATACTTGTTCCTGTCTCATTTCTGAAGAATGGCACTGAGCCATTTGAGGTCTGGAATGCCTTCAAGTGAGTGACATGCTCAGATAAAGTTCAAAACCTCAATATCACCTCAGCTCATTTTGAACATCAGTCACAGGATTCTGATTTTTGATGGAATTGGAATTAAAGCAGAGGGAGAAGAGAAAGCACACACTGTGTTGACAGAAGAATGGATACTATTTAGAGAAGGGGGGAAAACTGTTCTTGCCATTCTTTAGCAAAAATCTATCACAAAACAAAAATCTTTATTGTCCTTAGAGTTCATTTTTAGTGCTATAGATATTTGGAAGGTATTAAGATTATAGATATAAAGTATATATATTATGATTGTACTTAGGTGAAATAGATAAGATCCAGTAAAGATGCAAATTAGATTAAAACATAGTAAAATTTTAGATACTGTATCTTACAAAAATTTCTAAAAATTTATTTTTACTGCTTTCAACTGCATATATCTTATTATGAGAATGCACAGAAAGAATTCTTTTGCAGAATCACTGGAATGGAATTATTCAGTGTTTGAAAAGCCCTATTATGGTGTCTCCGTTAAAAAAAAAATATTGACAAACTGAAAGGGCATTCAGGACTGGGGCCTTGGAAAGGCTGATCAATGAGAAAAGACTTAAATAAATAAATATGTATGGCTTATCTTAAAGGTGACTTTTATAGAAGTTTGAATCGCATCACTGTTAAGCCTTGTTCTCTTCTCAGCAGAACACCTTCAGAAACTTGTTCTCTTTTTTCCATTCATTTATGGCCACTATCCTCTCAGAGGGCAGCAGCCTAATTCCCTTAAGAGACATCATCCAGTGAGGGAGAACTGGGTCCCTAATCCAACAGTTTCCAACCTTTACTATTCCTTGGGTGCGAGTATAAGGAAGTGGTGCTTTAGGTGAGAAATGAGGTTCTTGAGGTGGTATCATCCTTTGCTATCACTACTAACACGATTTAGCATAACTTTACAATTTCCTGTATTGACAAGAAGTATCAAGGGGCTGGCAGGTGATATGCTGCCTGTGAACTACTGGTTAGGGTAAACTGACTCAAACTATGCCCTCTCAACCCAGGCTTTTAAAATCTACAGTTTAGATTTATACTGTCTGTGCTAACTGTGTATATTTTCTATACATTTCTTTGTTGTCTGCAGGATTTGCTTTCTATTGCAAATGGACACTGGGGGGAGAAATACTATTTTCTGTATATACTTCTTTGACTATTGCCACCTTTGGTGCCAAATTCTAACTTGTTAGCACCCCATCTGCTAATGCAGGAGCAAGACACCGCTTCACAATACAGACATATGATGCCTCTTAGAGAGGATTAAAATGCCTATCTCTGAGACACAAAAAGGGAATACTTTAATGTTTAATATTAAATCATTCTCCTAACTGGAGCAAAGCTATAAAAACAACAATAACAACAGGCTCATAGAGGAGCTCAGATTCAGTCTTTATCTGACAGAAGAGAATATGCAATTATAAAGCTATCAAGGCTTTAAAACCATAAATATAATTAAGAATAAAGATATGCAGATAAAAATACTGACGTAAACTCTTTACAGCTTTAAAATAACTGGATAGTATTCTAATATGAAGGAAAACACTCTGCCGCAATAATTATATAATCCCACAACTCCCAGTTTGCATACAAGAGTATGCAGAATCTCAAGCGTTTCACCTCAGCCATTTATCGCTCTCTGCAGTTAACATCCATCTAGGAGGAGAGTTTACTAAAATTTACACAGAATTTAGGCACCCATGTTTGCAACAGGGGCTCAAACCCAAGGGCTGAGAAAAGGACTATCTGCAAGGCTGATGTAAGGAGGTAAAGGTAGAAATCCTCTCCCTCAGCAGTCTGATGTACTATTAATAAGTCACGAGGTAAAGCATATTAGTAGGTGAAAAATGCTACTGTGAAAATTGTAAAAGCAGTCATAGGCAAATAATGTATTAATCTAAAGCTGTACTGTTGCACCAGTCGTCAAGACATAGGACATCAGGACTGGGAGAAGACCAGTGTATATTAGCTAATGTTGTTTTATTTACTGGGGAGGATTACCTTCTTTTTCCTCACTCTCTTTCTTTTAAAGAATTCTCTGTTAATTCCTTTAGGGTACAGCCTTTCTTCAGTTTAAATCATGTTCTCTAAAGTGCTGTAACATTGAATCAAGTCACTTTTCTCCAGCTATCCCTTTATTCTTTTCACAATTGTGTATCCTGCACTGCAATGCAGTAAAGTCTCAATCTTCTGCTTTGCAATCTTTCCCTATCTTTAATGACTAAGCCTTTGTTTTCTGTGTCATTTTCAGGGCTCTGTGCCTTTAGGATTAAATCTATGAGTTCCTTTCCCTATCAATTCTTTTATTTCTTTTCCTTTCTTCTCCCTTAATTTATCAGAGGTATTGATACATGCTGTTTTACAGTGAATGGTAACATTTTCACATTTTTTAGCTTCTCTGTGTTTATTACTTTTAGCATTTTCAGCATCTCTTTCCAGTCTGCTAATTTCTATGACTAACCTATGCCATAACAAATGTTTTTGATCTACAAAAAATATTGCCCCGCTCTCTTTATCCATGACTTTTACACTCCCTTTTGGTTCATGACATGTTCTTCTATTTGATGCTCTGATTAGTTTGTTTCTTTTCCAACATGGTGATAATTTGACTTTTAATTTTCTTTTGGCCATCTTCTGAGTTTGTATTTTTACTAAAATATCCCGTGCACTTTTTCCAAAACTTTGTAAAAGAATTTTTAATTCTTTTCTCTATACTCTGTGCACTGGAGTTGTGATATAGACATTTAACAATAATCATTTCCTTTATAAGCTGCTACAAACTTATTCAATTGTACCCAACATTCAAGCTTTCATAATTTGCTTCCCAGAAGTCCAAACCTTATACTTCTGGCCCTTACCACGCAAAACAGACAGACATACTTCCTTCTACTTCAAATGGGTCTGGATTTGAACATATTTAAAATCATCACCTATGACTTGGAGTCTATCATTTGGAATCATTTAGAACCATTTAACGTTTTGCTGGTTTTAAATATAGCAGTTATTTACTTTCAGAGGTGGTGTTCTGCAAAAGTTAGACATGAGACTTTCAAAAAGCACTGCTATTTTTCAGTAAAGTAAGGCATCTATCCCTTTTTAAGGAAAAAGTATTTATGACAGTTGTGGCTAGCTATTTTACGTTGAGTACTAAATCTATGTCTCAACAAAAGTGACACCTCAAGTTGATAATGTAAAAGCTACAGCTTTAGGATACAAGCCTCCTATGTGAGGTCTTCACAGTCCTGGGGTGACTGTTGTGTTGTCAAAACTCAGCAATGTCAATTGGCTTATCTCCATTACACACGGTTTGAATGGGAAGTGAGAATGGCACAGCTGAGAAGTGTTTTGGAAACTGGAGCATATAAGAATAAATTCTTGCCTTTTCCCCACTTTGGTTTAACCATCTGTTCAGCTCAAGTCAGAAGGTTTGAAAGGAATTAAAAAAAGAAAAGACCCTTCAGTCAGATACAGGGCTCAGGTGAGCTGCAAATTTGAAGCATTTCATCACCTGAGACACAGGAAAAAAAAATAAGTTGATTCTACAGACTGCTGCTATGGTAAGGGCCTTGCTCATATTAGCAGAAATTGCAATGGGAAAGGCACCTGTACTATAGTAGCCAGATAGATACGCAAATTAGGCCAGAAAAACAGATTTGGGTTATACTTGAACATGAAATTGATACCTGTGAAAATGATCTGGTATAAGAACTTAGTCCTCACAAGTTTGGGGAGACAAGACCTTGATAAGGTAGGATTTTAGTGGGTCTAAAAGAAAATCTTTGGATAAAGATGTAAAAATATCATCCTTAACTATTCATTACAGATAATTTTATGGGCTTGCATTTATGATCTTCATTTTTTCCACTTCAACACTGGTAAAGCATCACATGATACCTAGTCGTTGTGTATGAAAGAATCTTGTAGCCTCCATCAGCTTTTTGAATACAAAATATTAATACCATAATTATAATATTGGCTGATGTTGCCAGCACAAGTTTATTTCTCTAATTATTTGAAGTTACCTAGCAGTATTCCTTGATTTATTTTAATAGTCATCTTGGTATACAATACTGGATACACTAACAGTAATACAGGGTATTACTGTGAATAAAGGTTATTTAAATACCATTTCCTTTGAACAAAAATAGAGTGAAATCTTTTATGCTGCCAGATTTCCGTATGAGAGAAATTGATAGCAGCTGATTGGATGGTATGAGAGCTTGCCACACATGAAAAACTTCAGGGATTCTAGACAGGAAGCACATTAATATTTTGGGGGAAGAAAATACAATGAAGGGAGACAAAGAATCAAGATGATTTTATGGCAAATGCTTTCACTTTTGTTATTTGTAGGGCAGAATAGCTGGTCTACCTCCCCTTTCTCCTTCACTTTTCAAACAATGCTTTTCAAGGAAAATGCTGGTTCGAAATGGTACCAAATGCACTTTTTCAGTAAAATTCCAACTGACAAGGTTCTGGAAGGGCAACAGCAAGCTGTCAGTAAAAGGATAAGACAATTAGGTGGAAATGCTACTTCATGTCAGCTTCTGGTACAACTAACGACATTTTGCACTTAAAAAAGATGCAACTGAATTCTGAGTGACACCGGCCATGGATACAAGCTGGCATGATTCCACAAACTTCAGAAATGCTGCAGCACCTAAAACCAGCAGGCAATCAGGCAACGGGTCCTTGTCCACGAGAGTTTTTTTCATAGCTTTTTTAAAAAAAGGTTATACTGCTTGGGCTAATATTTAGTCAAGCTCTGTATGACAGCAGTATTAGAAATTCCGTTCAGCTCTTGGTAACACTCAAACTTAGGGGTTTGACCAGCATTACAGTTAAGGTGCTTGCACATCAGTTGTGATCTTCCTAGGAAAAGCATTAAGTGTAAAATACAAAACAATAGTTGGGTCTAAAATTGCTGTCCAGAAATCTCCACTGGGCTGTCACTTAAACTACAGGAACCTAAACTTCATTGGAATCTTATTGTTTGACCTTGAAGCTTTATAGTCACACCTGTATAAGCCCCCAAATGTCATCACTCTTGACAAGGCTGATAGCTTTCCTTAGGTGAGACCCATAGTCTAAATGTATATCTATATCTATCTATCTATATATATCTATCTTCCTTTCCCAGGAGATTTTTTTTTTTCCAACTTGTTTACAACTCCCAAACAGAAAACTGCTTCTAAACAATGGCTATTTCCACTTCCCTTGAAAACCTGGCTGCTGTTGCTCAAGCCACTACCTTATTTTCTTAGTATACAATAGTTTAATTATTAGTCTATTTAGATAGGTATGGCCCTGGGAGGAGGGCTGAAGAGTTCTTTCACCTAGAAGTTAAAATACTTATTTGGAAGCAAGTCTGTACTTACCTTCCTCTTCTGTAAATTTTACAATCAACAGAAATTGCATTAAAAAACAGAAAGGAGAAACAGGCCTTGGAGCAGGGACCAAATGTAATGAGCACATTAAGCACTGACCTGCCAAGATATCCATCCTTCCTGACCTTGTGAATTTTGAGCTTTATGTGTGCACAAGAGTACTGCTCTAAAAGAACAACATTCCCCACCTCCTGAGTAGCCTTGTGTCCTGCAAGCCTTGTGTTTTGGGCACTCATCTGGAAGATAAAAGAGTAAGTTTGAAGTTCAGACAAGAGGGAATTGAATCTGTGCTTGCCTTCAACAGGGCAAGTATTCTTACCACTTGGCTGTTGTACAGAAAAGTAAGCCTCAGTACCTCCTTCTTCAGCTGTGTTTTAAAAGAAAAATATGAATACTGCTCAAAGGGGCTATGTCCTTGCTTTCAGCATGGAGTGCTTGCTGAAGCTCTTGGAGAGCACTAAGACCCAGACCTTGCTACTGGGGACCTGTTTGTTGACTAAAAGAGGATCAGTGTTCAGCCTGTTATCTACTTCAGTCCCAGTGTGCAGGAATTAACCTTCCCTTAGACCGCACAGAGTACCTGATGAAGGAGGTAGGACCCCTCTTCCATAAGGTAAGATTCTGGATTCCAGTCAGTGGACCAGGAGCTTGGAGGACAGCCACTGCAGCACTGAGCCCTCAGACCCCATGTGGTATCCAGACTGTCACTTCTCATAGTCACAGAAGAATGTTTCAGAGTTGGGACTTCCTGCATTTTTGGTTTGGTTTTGGTCTTTTTTTAGAAGTCCTTGCAATATAATTGTAAATTACTTTTTTCTTTAATAACATAATATGATCCACGTTTTCAAAATCTGCTGTAGTTCAGCATATACAAGATCTACATTATTTTTTTATTAAAAAAAACCCCTCAGTATGTCCAGAGATGTAGAAAATGGTACAAGCACCAACAAGACAGAACCAACAGATATTCTTAGAAAATCTGACATCGTATGTTTACTGAAAAGCACCTCCACCTCATGAATATTCTAGGAAGCTTTGACCCTTTTAAAATTTACTGTAGTGATGCAAAATGCCACTTTTCCATGGACTATTTTGTTTCTATTCATGTGAGGCTTGACAGAGAAGCACAGCAACACATGCAGTATTAAACTACTGATGAAATAAATAGACAAATAGATGTCATAAACCACTTAGACTGAAAAAGATCTTATTTGGACAATCATGTGGAATTGACATTTAAAATAAATATCTGGATTAAGTGAAGAAACTTCATAAGTTAGTATGGCATGAAGGATATACTATGTATTTGTGAACGGCTGAGATCTACGGTTCCAGACAAAGGAGGAAAAATACTTGCTCAGTTTCCCCAGAATCTTACAATACAAATACATATATGGAAAGATGGAACTTATCTCTTGCTTTAAGTCTTCCCAAAAAAATAGAAAAAAAATAAAAATAAAAAAAATCTTCCTTGCAATGGGTATAACAATATGCAAAAATACCTGAACACTCTGTTCAGACATAGACTCTTGGTATTTTCTACAAAATCCCAGCCAGACTTTGTAATATATAAGCATCAGTTCCAAAAGAACATCAGAAAAGTAAAAGCTTTATGTGCTGTTCTGGAATCCACAAAAAAAAGTGTAGCCTTAGGCACTGTATTTAAATGAGTCTTCCAAGATCCTCATGAATGTTAGCTCAGACACGGTTTATCTACCAGGGGGAAACCAGAGATTCAGTTTCCCTGCCAACTTTCTTAATAAACATGAGCCACTGGCATTGTCCATACTAGAGCAGATAAGCAGAAGTTGCACATCCCACTCATTACTATGCTATATTAAAGCTTAGCTCAGATTAGAGAACATTTCAGAAGTTATTTACAGTGATGTGAACAATTTAGTCTATAAACAAATGAGCAATAAATATCCTCATCCAGGAGATTAAAAAAAAAACCAACTTAGTTTTTACAAAAAAGTCAAAACACTTTTTTTTCAAGGCTTGATTATCAATGAAATTTTAGTGCTTTGGGTGTGTTTAGCAGGATTATTTATTTGATTTATATTTAAATTAGCTAGTGCTCTGGGTGAATGCTAGGGAAAGATTCTTCTGCTCTTAGACAACACAATACCTGACTGATATTCTAGCTGATATGGACTCCTAAAAGAACTTGGATGCGATAGAAATGCTTAAGTTTGTGTGGTTTTTACCCTTTCCATAGCACCAATTAACATGATCCTCAGACTGTAGCAACCCAAAATTATCATTATTAATTGCAATCTTTTCATAAAGCAGCACTTCTTACATTAGACACTCTGACCTCAGAGTACTTATTTTTTTATACAGACTCATAACCTAAAGGTTTTGTTGGGTTTCCCACCAAAGTGTCTGGTAGATATAGTCTGGGCATTTAAACAAGCTGTGAATCTTAGTGGAGATCTCTAACCAGATCACCAGAGGGGCCCACTTCTTCCCCACTTACACCAAAGGGAGAAGGGGCCACTACAATGTCCCCTTCTAGCAGTAAGCATTTTTGTCCATGAAGACTGCTATAAAATCAAAGGCTTAGGCATGTCATTTGCAGACTGTCTTTTAACTCCCAAGTGTCTGTGAAACACGTATGCAATTAATCTTTAGGTCTGTTACATCCTGAAGATCACCCTTCTCCTCTCTTGATATCCTAAGAGTAAAATGAAAAGAAGTGCTAGGGCTGAGAGGCACTGCTTAGCCTGTTGAGGGTAAAGGAGGCCCTTTCCTTTACTGAACCACAGCCTGTACTCCCACCATTTGGATGTATTTCGGAAGAGACAGGCATATCGAACCTCCTCTTATTAGCTTTATTTAGCATGACTGCATGTGCAGATATCTGCAGATAACTGTACAAATAAATAACCTGCAAGTAGTGTTCCTCACACAGACCAGAAACCTATACTGTAATAAGTATCAGAATTTTTAAAAAAATCTGTTATGTGACAGACACGTCAGCTTCGTACATTGCCCAATCAACAGCATATTCTACCACCCATGTAGGGTCCTACATAGTTTAATGAAGCATACAGGTGTGAAAGTTAGGAGTCCATTTTCAAATACTGTATTTTCTTGTGCAAGAAAACTTCCAGGAAAACAGCACTGCTTTGATTTATACATTTGTACACATCAAAATGAAACAACAGTGTTTATTTTTGTGCCCCAAAAGCTGAGGGGTTAGAGTTTCAGGAGGTAG
Organism: Actenoides lindsayi; assembly: GCA_025331215.1. NCBI lineage: Eukaryota > Metazoa > Chordata > Aves > Coraciiformes > Alcedinidae > Actenoides > Actenoides lindsayi. The sequence continues at coordinate 194,447 of WTSP01015381.1, read as the reverse complement.
TTATTTAGCACATCTGAAATATCTTGATGTAATGCTAAGCAAATGACATATTTTGGCAATAAAAGCATATTTGCAACTCTGTGAAAATCCTGAAAATAGTAACAGAAAGAATACTATTTTTCTGATCTTTACTCCTACTGAGTCTTTTAATTTTTCATGTAAAATCATATCTGAATTCTTTAAAGTTATCAAACTATTTTTTTTCTTTTCTTACAGGGGACTCTAACATGGATCCTCTAAACACTGCTATTTTTTTTTTTTTCCTAAATGAGAAAACAAATGACAAAGGGAAATGAGACAAATCTGAAATTTTGTGAAAATTCAATAGGCATTATTATTTCCCTATTTTTTAGCTTCTCTGTATATGTTTTTCATCTACCCACTAATCTAACTTTCTTTACATTTTGTTTTTACTTAAATAAACATTAAACATACTTGCCTACAGTAAGCTCTCTTGATTTATTCTCTTTGCTCTCCTTTCCTGTACAATAAGCCCATTAATTTTTCATATTTTATTTTCCGAGTTTCTCTTTTGTTATTTGATTCTTAATGAATTCTCTCTTAAGGTTACAATATCAATGCTTATTTATTATGGATGTATTGTACAGGAACATTTTTACTGTGATTTGATTTTTCATCAGAAGACCTTGAAGTTCACTTTATACAGAAGAAATGACAAAAAAATTTCTTTGGAACTAATCCATGCAAAACAAATATAGATAATTCAGGAGAGGGGAAATAAACACAAAACTAAAAACAAAGAACAACAATGACAGTAAACTGGGAAAATCTATTTGGAAAGAAGAAAATCCATTACAGAAGGCAACCTATATTAAACTACACATTCTTAGGTTATTTTTGTCTTGTTGGATTCCAAGACAAGTTGCTTAATGTTTTGAACCAAAGTTTTAGACTAGAAACTAATTTTCTACATTTATAGTTACACCAACAAAACAGAAATGATGTGTAGGTCAGTGTGACTATATAGCATCACAACAGTATTTGTTTATTTCATATTCAGTTAAGAATGTAATTAAGAAACATAAGGACAAGTAGGCAGTGATCTAGGCAATGATCTCTGCCTGCTTAGGAAACAAAAAGAATGCTATTACTGAGACACAGATAACTATGTCAAAAGTCTATAATGCTCATGTGGTATCTGGTCTCGCAATCCCCTCTTTTTCCCTGTTCTTCTGTCTGTGCAGGTAATGTGGGTATGAAAAAGATGCAAAGATGTAGTTTGCCTCCTGGTGACAAGACAGGTATTTTGATGCAAAGATTATATTTTGGGAAATTTTAACGTTGATATACTTTTAAGCTTTTATAACTACTGCAAAATCATAAATATGAAATAAAACAGAAATTCCAGATGCTATCTGGTAGAAAGAGTTTCTTAAAATGTACTCCTGTTTTTTAAATTACATTGCTTTGGTTTATCCTAGTAACAATTCCAGCCTAGGCAACATAGGTTTGATTTTACATTATCTTGGTCAAGTAGTTTAACTGTTCTTAGCTACCGTACTTTCCTAACTAACAGTGACTATGTAACTGGATTATAGGCAGACTGATGGGCTATCATAGTTTTAGAACAGGTGAGTAACATTAAAAGATGTCAGCAATGTTTCATGACATACTTAGACCATGAAATAAATAAACAGAATTAATGAAAAATGAGTTAGCAAACACTTGAAGAATCTTGAAGTTTTAAACCAGAGGCTTTTCTACTGTTTTATAGGAAGAAATGATTAAAGATTTTTACAGCACTTGATAAATCAGCCAGGTTCCTCTCTATTATACTGTCCTCCACTGTCCATCTTCCACAACTGTTAGTATAACTTGAAAAATGACTGCATTTTTTTCTGAATAATGGGACAGAAGAAACCCATGCTGTAAGCAATTAATATCATGATTTTTCATATTTTGCCAAGACCAGCATTTTTTAGGATAGACGTATGACCGATGTTATAAAACCCTATTTGGTATTTCAGAGATGCTCTGATGGAAATAAACCTTCTGTTTCTTTCTTACTAAAAGCTAGGAAAGTGTAGGTGCTTTCATTTGGCAGGGCTCTTATTGTAACTGGGATGGATTCCTATTCTCCTGACTATCAGTCTCAGTTCTGGATCTAAATGGATGCGTAAAGCTCAAGAGAACTCAGCTGGAAGTGTGCAATCCCCTTTATAGCTCTAGCCAGAAATTCACCCTGGGTCACAGTCATACCTTTCTCAGAACACAAACCAACCCCAGTCACGCTAGACTGCATCTGCACAGTTCATACCCCTTCTCCAGCTGAATTTTTTGTTTGTAACAAAATTCCACATGAGAAAAAGTTTTGAGGTTTGGTGTGACAGCCTACCGAAGCATTAGCCAATAATTAGTGTGGACAATTTAAACAGTGAAGCAGAAGATCATTGCACATCCTTTGAATTTTATTTGTATCACACTATTTGTGTCCTTTGTACTCACTCTGAAGAGTCAGGATAAAAATTGGCTTATTTATACAAATCTGCCCTGAAGAAAGCTGAGACTGTTCCATTCCTCTGTCTCAGCAGTCATTCTTTTCCACTTCTTAATTTTTGAGAGTTAATTGTCACCATTTGAATCTAGATATGGGGGAGACAAGAGTCTGGACTGAGTAAATAAATCTCTTCCTTTAAACTTGTATTTCTCTTGCATATTTTGTTTTGCTGTTTCCTGAAAAGTCTCTCAAAGTGCACACTTGTGTTAAATTGCATATAAAGACTGAGCCAGATACTTCTGTCTAAATACATCTGATTGTCTTCACAAGCATGATTTTTCACACTTAATGTGGGTCACAGAAGGGAGAAAGGAAGTCCTCAAAATTAACTGGTTTGAAACTTGAAAGAGCTGAACACTAACTTCAGTCTAGTTAAAACTTGCCGTGTAACTGGAAGTCACATCAAGGCCTCTGTGACACAATGGCAGGTTTGTCAGCCTGTTCTTACTCCCCTGTGACTCACAGGAGTAATTTTTAGCTGATGATTTCCAGCTGCCTTTGCAAACCCTCTGTGCCAACTTGAGCTTTAAGTAAAAGCTTTCCTGTGCCATATTTCTCATTCATATACATACACACCCACGCTCATGTCAGATTTACAGTCACAGAGTCAATGTAGTAAGAAATTATCAAAATTATTCTTCATGCATTGTAAGCACTAATAAAGATGTGCTCCTTTCAGGATCTGCTTTTTGTTAATGCCAGAGTATGGAATTTAATGCCTGTGTAGGCTGAGATTTTATAGAATTTACTTTCAATTGCTGAAAATGTTTCTTACCTCTTGGGTAAATATTATCAGGAATATACCATGTTTTTCCTTCAGTCAAGGTCATTGATGAGAAATGAACAGAAATGCTGTCAGCTCCTGAATCAACGTAACACTTTTGACGAGTTGTTGTATAACATGCTGCTTTGCCACAAAACAAGACAACTCCTTTGCCAAATAGGAGTGAGTGTAACAGTTGCTACCTGTCAACAACTCTTCATTTCTGATCAAAAGATAAGGAGGTAATTTTTTGAAATCTGTTAATCCAAAAAGGCTTAGCTGCTAATAGTTCCCAGAATCCTTTCTACGTGTATGCCATGTTCAGTTTTTGCAATGATCAAAAGTAAGTGAACTCTGCTGATCAAATATAAAGGAACATGTTATTTTGACACTTCACGATAAACTCTGCTTTCTGTGCTGATGAGAATTCAGAAATTGTACATCACCCTACAACAATTCAGTAAGTATATTAAAGGATGCAAATCTTCAATCTTACTTCTTGTAAAACATCCATGAGTATAGAGGACTTTGCATTCTCCTCCAGGAGGAGAATGGGATTTCAAATGCTGTAAATTATGTATGGCCAGATAATACGCAAGAAAAATATTTAATCTTAGCACTGTGAAAAAAAAAAAAAGTGAATCTTGCCTCCAGTAAATAGTAGCTCTTGACAGAATGAAGTTACTAGTCACAGGCAGAGTTAACCTTTGCCTTTTAATTTCCGGTGCGGAGTGAGATAGATTGAAATAATCACTGAGGAATGACTACATGTTGGCAGAAAAGAGGACTTCTCTTCAGCCATTGTAAGAAGAGCAGTAGGTCTATGTCTACTGTAGTCATATTTTGTTCAGTGTTACATAAGCTGAAGACACATTTAGTAACCACTTCTGCTCACATATGACTTGGTAGTAAGACTTTTCTGCATATATCTGTACAACCCTACCACAAATGCTACTCTACACTGACATGGTTATATTCACACAAAACATAGCAGATACTATTTTTTAAAAATTCTCACTAAACCATTAGGAATATCTGACAGAAAATGTCTACATGAAAGAAGCCTGTAACATTCAAGGCATATGAGAAACCAGTCCTGACCTTTCTCTTACTATTGGTCTATCAAGGTGAAGAGCAACTCCATTTATATAAGAACTCTAGTAAGGATACTAACTGTATATTATCCCATGTAGCTTCTATGGTAAAAGACCAGTTAATTATTTGGTCAAATTTCTAAAGTCAGTCTGGCACACCACATACTGGTTTCTGTTCACCTTCAGATTTCTTTAGCTGTGTTAGAGGGGAGAATAAAGGTCCCTCACAATGTGGTGCTAACCATCATTGGTTTGGTGGTCTAATTCCAGCTTCTAATCACTGGAGGAGTTTCTTCTGATTTATTCTGATAGATACATCTCACAGTGCAAAGAAAGGTGGATTTTTCTTTTCCTTTTTAGTGTTGTTTTTTTTTTTTCCAGATCAACAAATGGAGATTAAAATGTTTACAGCAGAGTTTTTATTTCTAGGAAACTGCATGTGTGGGCTGACCAGAGCTGTTCATGAAATTCTATCTTTCACACATGGATTTCTGCAAAACATTAAAAAAAAAAAATCACTTATGACCTCTTCTCTATGTTTGAATTATCTACCACTTATTTCATCATGGAAACTCTTCTAAAATAAACTGTCCTCATTCCTGTTCTTAGGAATTGCTGTTGTGGATATTTTACTAATATCCAGTACAGCTACACTTAAAAGTGACTGCAGAGCTGTGTATAATTTTGCCTCTAGTAGCTCAGCACTGTCATGTTCCCTCCTGCCTCTTGTCCTTCTGCTCTTTCCAATCCTGTAATCACATCTTCTTGATTTTCAGTTGTGTGTGCCTGGAACTATCCTTCTGATCTCGTATGCAGGCACCCTCTCTCTTCCTTTGAATTCCTTACTGAAACATTTCTTCAGACAATTATTTTTACCCTTTATTTATAATCAGTGATCTTTCCTGAACTGTTGCTTCTTGTCTTGTCTCATTTTTATCTCATATCAGATTATAAGATATCTGAGTAAGGGAATATGTCTTGCTATGTCTTTGTAAAATGCTTTATAAACCTACAGTGACAGCAACGATAATTCATGGTATATTTCCACTCAGATCAAGGAATTACTACTTACCTATTCTGGGCAGCACACATTCCCATGGGCTAGTGAATTCAGGTTTATCATGGCACTAGACTACCCTGATAATTAAAATTTGCTATTGTGATCACCAGAAGTGGCGTGACTCTTCCTTGCATTAATCCACCAAAGCTCCTCCTGACCTAAATATGTTTGTCAGTGGCACTGATTCTGCTGATGGAGGATACATTGGCTTGATGCTCTCAGAGACTGTGTGGGGGAAGTAGGCATGAGGAAAGAAAGGAGGCTACTGCCTCTGTGTGATAGTTAAACACACCTTTTCTTTTTCCTTTTTTTTTCATTGTACTTGAAAAATAATTCCTGTCAGATGTTAAGAAAGGCAAGGCTAGCTTTTGCCTTCCATCTCCAGCTCTGTGGCAAGGGAGCTGCATGGAAGCAACTAGAACTTACTTACAAGGCATCATTTTCTTTATGAAAATGCATAAAGGGCAATTGTTCTCTGGAATGAAAAGCTGAAGAAATATCCTGCTATACAGTTGTAATGGCTGTATATGCTATTTGTTTTAAACTATTTATCAGAAATTCAGAGCTCATGCCAAGACATTTCTGTGCCTTGCCAGAGTGCATTCAATTCAGAGTTTCACTACAATTCCAAAGAGGCAGGCCAATAAATTACAATAAAACATTATATCGTACCTCCAAGTTGTCAGTGACTGAATGTTTAAATTGCAGTAACTAGCAAGTGATATTTTTCTTTGTGAAAAACAATGGAATTTTTCTCCCCAGTATTACAGTATGATGTTTATAGCAAATCATGAAATACATTCAGTACTATAAATATAATCTGCTAGTAATACATATTACAATCCTCATTAAACTTTTAAAATTAGTGACAATATTTGCTGTGAAAACAAGTCTCTCCCCTCTAATCTGTTTCATCTTTTATCCATCAGCAGAAAGCCAAGTTGAATCGATTCATAAAAGGAATATACCCATTCCCCTCTCCCTCCCTCATCACCATTCTTAGTTTGCTACTCAGAAATGGAGCTGCATCCCTAATTTAAGAAACTCTGCATATACCACTAATTTCCAAAAGGCTTTGTAGAGTGTAATAGAGACAAGGGTACCTTCGCAGCCACATTTTGTCCCAATAGAAACTCATATCAAGTATTCCATTGCAAATCCATTAGTAGTGATTTGCAATAGTCCAATTTAGAGGTCACTTGAGCATGAAAACAGTGTACAAGAAAATGTATAATGAAACAATATCAGTAATAGCATATTTAAATGAACAATATCAGTAATAGCATATTTTAAATGTTTCATTAAGTCTGAATTGTCATATTGTAGTACTGCTGCGAAATAGCTACTACTTTCTTTAACAAGATTTCTTTTATATATGTATTATTGAGACTATGCATTTGCACAGAAACAAAATGATTATATAAGTCAAAATATTTTTATTAATCGTGTGGTTTAGAACATTTGTATACTGGGTGAGTTGTTTTATATGTCTTTATATAGTCAATAATCCTAGATTAGATCCAATCAATATTAATTCAGTGTCTTTTTTTATGGAGGCAGTGTGCAGTTGAACATTTTGTAGTCTAACATACAAAATTAAAACAATTAAAATACCTTTTTTTTGTTTCTTTCAGAAAACTATTATCACATCAACACAGATTTTCAGTGTCCTGATTTGAAGGCATGACATAAACAAAAAGTCCATTATAATGTATATATTAATTTCAGTTCCTTCCTCGGAGCACCCAAGGAGGACTCTGTCCATTCTGCCTTTGATCCCAGCCTGTGTGTTCCTGAATCTGGTACCAGAATCCAGCTCCTGAACACAGCTCCTGTCTGCTGTGGGGCCCAATCTGGGACTCCCCTGGTGCCTGCTCTGCAGCATCAGCAGTGACAGTGATGTAATTACCATCAGGGGGGTTGGGTTCGATACTGGTTTTGTACATGTTTGTATATATTCCATTTTTTTTTATTATTATTTTCCTTTTCATTAAAGCTGTTCTAGTTTCCTTTTCTAATTGCTAAGTCTCTCTCTCTTATTCCCTTTCTCTTCCCCTCTGGGGAGGGAGGGGGGTTAAAAGAGAACGTCTGTTGGAGGTCTAAGGGGCCAGCGTGACCCTAAACCGTGACAGAAGTGATGGATATTTATTATATTAACTAATAAAAATTCTTGTTACTGTGTTGTCAGTTTACCCTTCACTGGCTCCAAATTCTGTATCATCAGATCAATTTTGCTTTCAACTTCCAGGACAGACCAATCTTATAAAGCACTGTCTCAACTGCATGAGAAGTGCATGCTAAGTTTTCTTGTCTTCTTATCATGTATTGCAGGCAATCAATCAATCAGTTCAATATGCGTGAATTGCTCTGATTTTATTTTGGTCTGGAGCTCCAGATTTCCTTCCCAAGGAGACCACTGGGATGAAATACCAGGATGTTTATGTGTGAAGTCAGAGTGTTTCTGCTTGGCCTTTAGCCTCACCAGTTAGAGGTAACTGTAGTTGCTCTTTGCTTCTTATATAGTGAAGCTGTAAAATACTAGCATGGTTCCATCAAGAATGAGTGAGTGAATAAATAAATAAATAAATAAATAAATAAAATGATATCTATCAATACACATTTCAACATTCATTTCAGACTGTGAGATTTATTTTGACCTTAAATTAGTATTTGTGTGAAAAATGAGCTTTCTAGAAGGCCTAAATAAAATGGGAGGAGTGTTACCCAACCAGTGTCTTTAATTTTTCAAGAATTAACTTTTGTGATCAAGTAGCTGAAAAGTAAAGTTAAAAAACATTCACATGGATATTTCTTGTGAGTTTTAGGCCACAAGATTGATTGGCATGGGAGAAAAAAAAGAAGTATCAAACTGAATATAGCATTTTGGAGTTGTTTGCTTTGTTGGACATGTCTTCTATCATGCATGTCTGACAAGCAACTAAACTAAAAAAATCTCTGCTCTTATCCACACCTAATTTTACTATCTTTTCATTATACTAGGTATTTCAAAGGACCACGGATATTATTGGTGATTTACCATCATCCCGTTGAGTGTGACCTGGCATTACTGCAGAAAAGAAGCCAAATTCAACCTTCAGGTTATAATCTTAAAATTGTCTGCTGGTTAGAATAGGTCTAATGGACCGGTTTATGATACAATAATTCCTCTCCATTTGGGTTGCATCTGCTAGATTTATAAAACGTTTTTTGAGCACTTAGTGCTCTATGTGTTTTAGTCCCCAGGAGCAGAAGCACGTAGCAGCACTGCCAACTGAAGATTACCATAGGGATCTACTGAAAAAAATAGGATGTTTTTCTATTCCAAGGGTGAAAGGAAATAATGACAGTGACAGGCTGGAATAGGATGGATATATTTGTAAACTGTGACAATAAAAGTTAACACTGTAGCAGGAACAAATCAAGCATTCAAGCAGCAACTCTGGCAAATGCACACTCTAGCAACACTGCACTAGAAGAGTGTGCTTTCATCTGGCAATATCCAGTGCCAAATTTTCAGGCTAAGAATCCTTTTGTTCCACCTGTCTGTACAAGACCAAAATATAATATTTATGGCTTGTACTGAACTGCTTCTATCCATGTCCAGTATAAAACTTCCAGATCCACTTTTGTAAATAATTGTCTGAATAGGCACAACAGAGGTAGAAGTCATGATATTAGCATGCAAACTTTAGAGACAAATAAATTAACATTTTAAGGAAAGCTGGCACAAAGTATCTGCCACAGACTGTACCTAAAATAAAACTAGTGTTTCTTCTAGAACATCTGGGGTTTGTATCTAGAAATTTTGTTTGGTTGAAGTGTGAGCACAATTTTCTAAGATTTCAGAGCACCTGGCCTATTGCTAACAGTCCAGAAATCCCAGACGTATTTCCAGCGACTGTACAGCATGACTCTACAGCACTGGCGTAGCAAGTCTGAAAGTTCTGAAGGCAAGCATCATATTTTTGTATACATGCTGCAAAGGTGGTCTTCATGTCTCTGCTAAACCTGATGGATTCTGAATGCAGCAGACTGAGTGCGCATGCACAGGCTATCTGTGTGGTACAACAGTTGTACATCTGACTCTTTCCAAGAACAACGGACTCAATATGGATACACGTGTGTAGCACAAGGGCATGCTTCTGTTAGGTAAATCCTCTACAGAAAGATGTTTTGAGTATCTAAGTCAAGTAATGAGTTTTACTGGAAGTCAGAGGCAGAGAAATGAAGTTCACCACGATCACCACACAAACACACAATTTCTAACACCATTACAGTGTAATTCCCAAGGTCAGCATGGATTTAATATTTTTCTCCCTTACACTGGACCCTTCCCTCATCATTCTTATGCCTCCTGTCTGTCACTGCATAGTTACAAAACCATACTTATTTGTTTCTTTTTCTTTGTCAGCTCTCATTCTTCGTTTGCTCTGGTTCCTCCTGAATGATGCATGGGTGCCCTTTCTAATCGGACCTTACAAAGCCTCATGCAACTTGGCTGAGACATCACACTATTGCTCAAGGCCCTTCACCTCCAAATATTTGAGCAGACTACATAGCTATGAGGCAACACAGGCTAGATATGTATGTCCTGACACTAATGATGGTGGGTAGCTATTATATGGAGGGTATTCTTTCTGATGCCCTTGATACATATATGGTAGGAGTCATTTTCACTGCCAGCTTATCTTTACAGTGTCAGACTTTCAGCTTTAATAGGCTCATTAATCATCTGTGTCACTCACTTTCCACTTCCTCCCTGAAGCTGCTCAGCAAAAGTTCTGCTGCTGTATTTTGCCAATACCTTGGTGTTTTGACAAGGGAATGTAAATTCCACTATCTAGCAGCTGCTGAATAAAAAAAAAAAAAAAAAGGTTTTAATTGGGTTCAATAAGCATCAGTCTTTGGATGCTTATGAAGAGTAATAATATGTGTGTCTCAAAGATGGACCCAAAGGAAAGCAGGTTCTGTTTATCATCTAAACTTCCCCATTCCAAACATGCAGTGTTGGATCGGGCCTTGTTTTGACCTGTCTGCTTGGAATATTTCATCCTAAGCACCTCTCATTTCCTTTTGAGTTAGTTGCCTGCACTATTTCATCCCAGTTTGACTAGACTCATATACGGTAGGGTCTGACTCTCACAAGACTGATGTTCTTAAATTTCTACCTTTAATTTTCATTCCTATCTTCACATTTGACCTAATAAAAATATATTTACTGGTTCTCAGTATTCCTTTCACATTTGTAATCAATCATACCTGATATATTACTAAAACCTAAATGTAGTATTAGTGACTTTTTGGTAGACCCATATACTAATAGTCTTACGTTAAAGTAGAAATCAAATCAGCAATGTTAGCATTTCCTGTATACCTCAAGCAACTTTTTAGGAGATTTTAAAAATACCAATTCTCTTACCCTTTTGTTGAACTCTTTCCATCTCATCTTGTTTTCCATCCCAGTTGTATACAATTCTATTGTTTGGGTTTTTTTGGTTAATATTCTATTCCACCCTTAGTTTTTAATATGTGTTTTAAACATCTGATAAATAAAAGCTACTGGAGGAAGGTTTTATAATAGGAAAAGCTATCTTCTGAGCTTAACAGACACCTTCACAATTCTCCTTCCAACCCTTCTTTCTAAATCTTAAGCATGAAGCTTCAAAACAAAAGAGTATTACACTGAAAAATACCATACTAGAAATCATTGATTGATTTTACAACATCAAGTCTCTTGATGTAGTGCCCACATATACTGAAATCTGAACGAGGACTGAACGTCCTTCAAGTAAGGCCCTGCAGTATCCACATTTTAGTTACTGATCCTTGGACTGGAGTGCAGATTTAACTGCCTCAGTTCACAGGCATATCATTACACAGGACACAGGATGACAGAAAACTTAGGGTACTACCCAAGACAGACAGAAAAATACCCAGAGAAACCTACAGGGTAACCCTGAGCACAGGGTGCTTATTAAAGGCTTTAGGGAGTTGCCTTAATCTGTCTAGGATCCGGAGCCCAGAAATTGCTCCCGAATCAAGGTACCTCTATCCTTCCTTATATTCCTCCCCAGAAAGCTAATAGCAGGAGGAGCCTTCCCACCCGATTCTTTAATTGCAAAAGCAGCAAGATAAACACACTGTTTACCTCAGAGAGGTCATTCAAAGCTCTTGCTCTTAAGAGAGTGCCCTAGCTACCAACTCATGCTATTCAGGGTAGTGGCATCCTGTCAAAAACATATCATAGCAGAAAATACTTCAAAATGCATTAACTTAAGGATACAGTAAAGGGATAATTGTGTATCACAGCTTTTAGAGCATTTCTTTAGAAGTACAGAAATCCCCATTAAATTTCTAGTTAAGGCTATGCCTCAGCTGAACAGGTGAAGAGAACCAGGGCAGACATAATCCATCCCAGTAGCTCTTAATTCCTTGTACCAAACAAAGAAAGATCTTTGTTTGTAAAAGTCTTGTGAGTTCCAAGTTAAAGCTCTGACTGCAGTAAGATCAGCAGAAAAAAAACCCTGTAGCTTAGCTAATTTATCTGTTCTAACTAGATATCTAGTTATTAGCTTTTGGAAAACAGTATCAATCTACGCCACTTGGTCTTGAGAGAAAAGCTGATTTTTTGCTATATGAGCTCTCATACATCTTTCACAGGGTTTTTAATTCATGGTATTCAAAGATGTCATTTGATTCTGTCAAAAACATCCTAAACTCCCTGCATTTTATGTGGGTTTGAAGTTTCTGCTGTATCCGATGAATTTTTGAAAATTTAAGAAAATGTCTCACTGTCTACACATGCATTCAAGTAAGTGTTATTAGCAATGTAAAACTGAAGTGTCAAACACATCTAAGCAGTGAATGCTTCATTTCAGCCATAAACACATTGTCAAAGGTCATTAGCTCTCCTATTGTAATAGATTAGGCAGTTTCTTCCCAGACTCCCTGAGCTAACAACATCTTTTTAATCTATCCTGGACAGGAAGGCCCTCATAGGAAGATTTAGGGTACTACTGAAGGAATGAAGTGGTCCACAGCACTTCAATCATTAGTCTAGAGTTTCCACACTTCGTTTTAAACGAAGTGCTTCACCACCTTGAGGTGGAAGAACTGTGGACTGCTATTTCTTAGTGTTGTTCAATTTTCAAACACTTAAAAACTCTCTTCTCATCTTGTTTTTTTTATGCCTGTTGACAACTTTAGAAACTTTAAGGACAAGTTTAAGAACTTTTCCCAAAAGCTGAAAGGTAAGTGACTTTGTTCAGAGCCCAGAAGTCATCTCACAGTGGGTAAGGGTTTGCTTCAGAAACATCAGATAACAGAGGCTCAAGGATGAGCAAGACCACTAAACAAGCATGATAAATTTAAACAGATCTGTTTAAGAAAACAGAGTACATGCACAAGACACTATATTGATAATGGGTATTTGTAATAAGCATGAGTTATAATGGCCTTGGTTCCACACAGAAGAAAGCAAATATAAAGTAAAAGATAATTAAAACCAAACCAGTCAGATGCACGTTCTTCTAATCAGCCCTCAGTCTTTTCCCAAACCAGCACTAATTCAAAGATTCCTTGAGGAAGGCTGGAGCTTAAAGTGCTCAAGACAAATTCCCTCTTCTAATGCCTTCCACTGTGTTAAGAAAGAATTGGGACTCTCAGGAAGTACAGTTAACATATTTTTCAGTAGAAAGAGAAGTCAGAGGCACTAGAAGAGAGAATAACTATTTAACAGACAATCAAGAAAGTAAAAACAAGTAATCTCGGGGAAAAGAAAGGAAGTCTAGATTGGGTCAGGGGTTTTATTATTGTTATCCAATTGGCAAAAAAGCAGGAGAAAGAATAAGATTAAAATCTACTAGAATATGTTCTAATAAATATTCCTTTGATTTATTTTTTAATTCAAACCATTCTTTTAGAGTTGCAGGAACTATTTTGTTTGACTGAGCTTGACATTGCCTGTGTGGTTAATGATGTGTATTTTCATCAAAGGATATCTTAATATGTGCTGTGATTGAAGGAATTGAGAAAGTACTGCTTATATTTTCACAAAGTCTTAAGTAGGAAAGATGTGAGCTTCCTCTAAGTGACTCCTGATTCATTCTAAATGGTTTAGAAGCCATTTACAGTAGCTGATAAATACCTGCCTTGGTGGGAATGTAGGACTTTGCCAGTTTTTGATACTTTACCCCAAAAGGGCCCTTACTATATAAATATCCTCAGTGAGAGGTAGTAACACTATGCAGCATCAACATGGAATAATTCCTTTTTTTTTTTTTTTTATTACACTGAAAGCATAACATTAAGTTGAAATGAAACATGATGTCTTAACTCTGTCAAGACAAACTTAAAATAACCAGCAGATGCTGGTATTAGGGTAAGCTTCCAGTAAATTAAAACCAATCCTTAGAGTAGCAGCAACTTGGTTTATCACACACCTCCTCCTTCTTTTATTACCCATTTCAAATAAAATGGTTAGCGAGGCAGTGGCAGACCAGTTTCTGCCCATTCTGAAGTGACAAATATTTAGGAATTTCTGTTAATGTTTGGATTAAATAATAATAATAATAATAATAATAATAATAATAATAATA
>WTSP01015381.1:168331-180315 GCA_025331215.1 Actenoides lindsayi | reverse complement strand
GAATTTCTGTTAATTTTTGGATTAAATAATAATAATAATAATAATAATAATAATAATAATAATAATAATAATAGTCATATTCTTTCCAGTGCCCATTCCTCCTAGGTTCCTCCCCTGAAAAACAGCTTTGCTGCTAATCAGATAATCTTCGGGAATAACTGGAGCAGTGTATCAGCCATGAGAGGAAATAAAATTAAGAGCTGCAATTGGATTATGCATTCTTGTCAGATTCAAATGCCTGATGAACACTGTATATGCAATGAAAGGAATGTCAATATTGCATAGAAAGTAGCAACTCAAAGTGCCTGCAATTCAGATAATGCTAGACTGTGCCTTTAGGCACAGCCCCAAGCAAGGGGTGCTCAGGAAGCTGCCCCATTCCTCAAGAAGCCTACAGAGACATTTCATCTCAGAGCCACACTCCTCCCAGGCCTGCACTGCTCCTCTCCTGCTCCAGGGAAGGAAATAAATGATTGCAGCTGACATTCCTCTTCATGCCTGGCCAGCGATTCTGATCATTAGTAAGCAGTGGTGTGGAGCCAATTCTATGCCCATTCTCTGCCAATTCCTTCACAGGGGGAAGTATCTGGAAAGGAGAGTCTGAATGTTACACTACTGCTGAATCCAAGATTGGGCAGGCATTAGGCAGGGGAGGTGAAACTCTGCTTGACTGAATAGAGGAATAATATCTAGGGTAGCTGATAGCAGAGGGCATGTCATTGCCATCTGAATTCCCATTTATATCCCGACAGAATTATGTACCTTGGGAAAGTGACAATAACATGATAGTGCTATTGCCTAGGACATCTAGGTGAATATTATAGTTTATCTACTGAGATAATCAACTTTGTATCAATGTGGGTAACCCAGACATCTGAGGAGGAGTTTATACGACCTGCCTTCCCTTAGGGTGCAGCTGGGAATTTGAGTCTGGTTGTACTTGACAGAGATACCATTACAACATTCTTGTCATTGAGAAGATTCTTGATGAGTATTTACTAGGACTAAAAAGCACTCCTGAGAAAAGAACAAATTTTGTTCTTACCTTAGGAGTAATTTATTTCTAAAGGTAATCAACTGTTATTGCATAACTCCTTTTCTATTGAAAAAAAAAGAAAAAAAACCTCAGCAAGAGTAAGTGGGGAAGGAACAAAACCTCTTTGGCCTGCTTTTCTTAGTTTAACATAGAGTAACATAGTATGTGCCATAAAGCAAGTTTCTGCTACAGTAACCTGTAACTTAGAGCACTATTTCTATCTAACTGAATATATTGACACATATAGAAACAAATAGCTGTTTGCTCTCTTTTGTTCTACAGGTAAGTGGTGAAGCTTCAGGAGTGTTTTTTCCTGAAACTAGGAGTAATACACACAAAATTTCAACTTCGGTATCTCATCAGCCATGACAGAGATTGAACTCCAATATGCAGAATTGCACACAAAGGTACATTCTAGATACAGTTTAAAACTCCCTGCAGCCAACAGAAGTCTTTTATTTTTCATTAGAAGTCACAAGGTGAGAGACTAATAACATGTGTGTAGAGAAAAACAAATGCCTTAAACATTAGGACATAAAAATTAAGTAACATTAACTGGCCTTACCCCAACAGCATCTGAGACTCTTGGACATGTATATGGTGCACAAGTTCACTACGTCACATGAAAATTGTCACCTAGCTATCAAAAAGCTGCCTCTCCTTCAAAAAAAAAAAAAAAGGAAAGTGACCTCACATTATGAGCAAGAAATAAAAGAGGAATTTCCTAATTAATACAGTTTTTTATTATTAGATAATATGAGAATTTGGGGTAATTACTAGCTCTTACCAGCACATTTTTGTAACATTGAAGGCTACACATCCCTGTCAGTTTACTTTTTAATAACTGCTATTGGTCATCCCTTCAAGAAATAGTAAATTTATGTATATTCTTTAACTCACTATGTCTAATCTTGCAGTAGAGGAACTGCTAGGTTTTAGGTTTTCTGTACTCTCGAGAGTAAAGCGTGTGCTACTGCATACTATGGAAGCCAGATGAAATGGAGCTTTTTCTATGAGAGACTGCAGCTGAGTTCTACCTTGTTTACTATTTTCTGATATTCAGTAGAAGGCAGGCAGCCTGAAAGTACTTATTTGTTCTTTGTCTGTAAAATGGTGCCATCAGATCTTTTATATTCTTCTCAATATACAGGTAACGGTGTCTTTTCTGGTTTGAGCTGTTTTTTAAAGCCAACATAAACAACTTAAAAGTTTATTACCAAGTGACCACAGCACTACACACAAACAACATGCGAGGACAAGACGACAGACTGAGAATTCTATAGTTTGACTAATAACTGAACTTACATGGTAAAAATACAACTCTTACAGCATTAATTTCTTCCTAAGACATACAATATTTCTTTGTTTTAATTCTTTTTACTCAAAGATTCACTGAAAGATGTCTCAGGCACTAATCTTTCTCCTATACTTACATAATGCAGTCAACAGTGTTGAGCTTGTCTTGAATTTTTGGACTGATTAAATATTTGGTAACTTAATATTGAAAAAACTGCTCTGGATTAGAGCTTAATATCAAATACATGGACATATTCAGGGAGAAGTTTCTTCACCGGACAAAAAGAGAAGAAACACTTTTCTCTATTTGTGCCAGTTATAATCCTGATATATTTAGAAAGTGGTATAAGTGAATAAACTTTGAAAAACTGCAGAGATTTACACAGAAAAATACACATGTGTAAGAACTATTCTCTTTATAAGGCCCGAGAGCCTCACCTTTATAGGCAAGCATTCTTTAAGCAAATTGCCAGCTACTTTATACAGGTGCACAGAGCAGCCATATAAAAAAAAAAAAGAGAAGTATTTTATGGAGCCAAAACAGAGATGTTGAAATCATGCTGAACAAAGAAGGGGCAGCCCCATCCAGCAGACTAGGCAAGTGATGCTACAGATTCACAAGCAAGTAACTAAGCCACCCACACTGCCTGCATAGTCTGCCAAGAAGACAGATGGTACTACTTGTGAAATATCTTCAGATGTTCCTCATAGTTTAGAGCATATATTTTATGGTAGAAATAAATGAAAAAAAAGTAGTTTTTTATTCCTTACATTTTATTGGCCACAAATGTTATGTTATGTCCTTTTAAATCAGCCTACAGAAAGATCTGCACTTAATTAAACTGTTTAAATAATTGGTAGATTTTAACTTGCCTGTGGAGATTTGATCTCTATACTTGCAATTTAATCTCAAAGGCTCAATCCGCATTTAGTTTAGTTAATCGTTTTTATAGGCAAATGCCTAATTAGGAACTCTCCATACCTTTTGGGCTTGCTCAGGCTCAAAATATCTGTGATAAATAAACATACTTTAAAAAGTGGGGACTGTCCTGTTTTAATGGTGTTTGATACTCTGCTTCTTAAAGGTGGCATTTACATTATAGATTCAGTGGAACAGTTACCTGGGCTTGCATTCACTCTTTTGGTAGTAAATAGTGCAGTGAGGTCTGCAGATATCTTTGAATTTGGAAGATTTAGAATGTCATCTCAGCTACAATGAACTGAGTTCCTCTTCTTCCAATTGCTTATGCTGTACAATTTTCTTTAAAATAATTTATTTTAAATATCAGGTCACTGGCATTCACATAATTAAGCTTTATAAGCACAGGAGAAATAAGTGACTTTTTAATATCTTTGGGTTTTTTTTTTCAAGCAAATATAATTATCAAGTATACAATACAAAACAGGATTTCACACAGACAGGCGCTCAGCTTCAACTGTAGTGCTTTCATGGAAAACGATCAGTGGAAATTTAATGGAATCCCACAACACAAGTACCAAAGGAAAGGCGAAACAATGCTTACCTCCTACTGCACGGCCTTGATGCAAGCTATCTCCACTGATTGATACCGGTCTATTAATCCAATGAGAAACGCAGTGTAACTTGTAGCTCCATGACAGAATTGCTGAGTCTGACCAGCGAAGTTGTTAGGATTCCATTACCAGAACACAGAAAGGGCTGTGCGGTATCTCTCATAGCACATACTGGCTTTTGTAGGTGATGAGAAGGACTGGTCAGACCTGACAATAAACCAATATGGATCCAAAATGCTTTAAAAATTGTTTTCCCTGTTTTTATTCACTTTTTTTTTTCACACAGATAATCTTTTCCCATCCCTCCTTTTGTCAGCACTGAATTCAAGTTATTAGAAGCACTCAGTAGAGGAAAAAAAAGGGCATGTGGCTCATCATTTCATCCTAGCACCATCATTATATACAAGTTACTTTGTTTTAGAAACCCATACACATTCATCACAACCACACTCATTTTTCCCTCAAAGATGAGGTATATAGATAGCTACTATTTTTCAGTCTGTGTTTAGTAATGGTTTTTAATCTCATCATCACTGGTGAACAGTCTGCAAGCTTTATGTCAGCAGATTTGGATGAAGTATCTCCATATAGAGAAAGATACTGTTCTTTTTCTTAGAGGATTTTTGTTGCTGTTACTTTTAAAATCAGTTCAAGATCTCTTACATCCCCCATACTGAACAGTTATAGATATATTTAAGACCTGAAAAATGAAATTTCAAAGCTCACCGTAGACAGTTTTTAAGCCATTCAAAGAACATAATTTTCTCTGATTCCTATTTTAGGGAGGCTTATGGTTTCTTCAAAGAGTTGCTGGGGGTTTTTTAAATAGGCATTATAATGTGAAAACCAATAGTACCATCAATATTATTCTACTCCCTACGTTTATGGGAAGATTGAGATGAAAGGAGCTATGTGGTGATGTCTGCTTTTGAGTTTTGATACCACCAAAGCCCAATGAAGTCCCCTAGATCTCACTGTCCAGCACAAGTGTATACTAGCCTTCCTCCTCTGACACGCTTTAGTTCCACTTCTTCTCAGCAGAGTTCAAGAGTAAGAATCAAACAAACAAACAAAAGAATTTAAAATACAGTCATTCAGCAAATATTTTAAAGGACTAGTCCCAAGGCCTATTTTCTATTTAATGATTATTTAGCCTGCCTCCTCAGAGCTCAGCTGTCTGATGGAAGGCTCACATAACCATCCAGCTGTTT
This sequence comes from Actenoides lindsayi, assembly GCA_025331215.1. Taxonomy (NCBI): domain Eukaryota; kingdom Metazoa; phylum Chordata; class Aves; order Coraciiformes; family Alcedinidae; genus Actenoides; species Actenoides lindsayi. Next base: position 175,239 of record WTSP01015381.1, on the reverse strand, counting down.
CCAGTCCCCAGCTACCATGAAGATTTTTTTTTTCTTTGTCCTCCTTTTCAGCAGGCAGCTGAGCTAAACTCTCACTAGACTTTATGCCTGTAGCAAGACAGGGTTAATTTGCCCTTGTTAACTTGCTCTGAGCCAATATGGCATTTGTAGGAGCCCATCTCCATATGTGTTTATCCATCTTACCACCAAAAAGTCTGTGCAAGTTTCACCTTTTTAACAAAAACCTTGAAACAGATCTCGCCACAGTGCTTGCATCTACCCCATCACAATCAGCCAGCCATAAAAGTGCTAATCAAATATTGGGTGCTGCTTATATCTACTTGAAAGTAAGGAAAACCGCTAGGAATTCAGGATTCATATTGAGTCCCTGGTTAATAATTTATCTTCATAAAGACAGGTATTAGTAAGCACTTACTCTGGTATGATATAAATCCACTGTCCTGAGTGCATCCATTACACTGTTTCATTTTTCATAAAAGAAAGTATTCAAACTCTAAGGCAGATTTAGACACATTTCAACTTATTTTCACTCTCTCTCCTCCCCCTGCAATTCAGTTAGTCACATCATATATATCTTTATCTTCTATTCTAAATAGTATATGGAACCATATCCATCAGCCTATTTTGTCATGTGCTTCAGTTTAAACTAGACTTGAATAATCCCTTACTCTCCAGGTGCAATGATTAGCACTGTGCATAAGCTCTGCCAGATAGTGTAATATAAACGCAGAGTCCCTCTCTCCCTATGCAAGGTCACATATGTACATGCAGGGACTGACACAATTTGCCTCTGTCAATTCTTCAGTATGTTAACTACTGAAACATTTTAGCTAATTAATTCAGACACTATAGATTGGAAAAAAACAAACAGAAGAGTGGCTCTACACAGAGCTATAGATGTTGGCAAATCAACATAATGTAATATTTTTAAATGCTACTGGAAAGTGCAAATTTATAGCCCAGAGACATTACTTCATCTACTGAAAGAGATACAACAGATTCCCTACTATCTGACTTACAGAAGAGTAAGCATCAAAGGACACTTAGTCCTACTTTTCAAGGTAGGAACAAATAGCTGCATTCTTCTTACATTTATTAACTACCTACACATTTTCAGACCTTCTCAGAACCATACTTGCTTTTCCTCTCTAGTGCCATGACCATTAATTTATTTGCTCACTTATGCTCCCCCTCCCATTTGAGGTTCTTCCTCCTACCTCTTTAGAAAAATATTGGCTAATTACTGGCTAAATGACTGCATTGATTTCAGGAACTGCCTGAGTGAAAACCAAGCAAGCAGCCTCAGGAATGTGGAATCTCCTTGATGCTCTGATTCTTCAGACTGTATTTCCTCAGCCTTTTTCTACTGACAGTCTTGATGAAACCTAACAGTTACCTCTGATTTATCTGGAGGTGTGAGCAGTATCACCTGTTTTCAGTGCAGTTCCTACAATGAAAGATGCAGGAAGCTACTTCCAGTAGTAATCACTCCGATGTCACATCAGTTTAGCTAAAATCAAAATAGTAAGTTCCGAAAAAGGAAACTGGCTATTAAATGTAAACTGCAGTATCAACTGCATTCTCAAGTCTGTTGTGCCTTCATTAGACCATTGAAGTAAGTGGCATAAAGAATTGAAAGTGAGCCTTCTCCTTAGAGCAGAAAAAACACTCAAAAACTTGTAAGAGAAACAAGGTTTTTAAGAAGTAAAAAATACTCCATATATTCTTAAAGGCCAAATACCTTTTCCATGAAGTATCTTAGTTAATTTTCATATAAAACAGCTCCAAATATTTTGAAATAGGGGAAGAATATCTGTTACAGCAGATACATTTTTTTAGTAGATTAATTCTGTCTCAGAGATAATTTTTATTTTGCCAATGCCTTGTGATTCATGGTGATGAAAAATCATTTCTACCTTTCAGTTTTAGTCACAGAGTACTATAACTGCATCTTGTGATAATTTTGAAATGTAATGTATTTTTTTAGGCCTTTGGTAGCAAAAGTAACAGAGATTCATATTGGGAATTTTTTTTATTGTATTTTGTAATTATGCAAATGAGGTTGTACCTCAGCATTCATCATACTAAATGAAACTATCTGTTTCAGTTTGAAATACAGAATAATTATTCATTAACAATGACTGGAAAAGAATCTTAAATCAAATAAACTTTCATTTTAGAGAAGCAGCTTGCAAAAAATATTCTTCAGGAAAGTTATTTTTATTTACCTGGGGGAAGTGTATAGGCACAAATATTTAAAACCAGATATTATTTGTGAGAAATGTTGCATTAATGTCTTCAAATGCATTCATATTTGTAATCCAGTATCTGAAGTTATGAAGAGGAAGCTAAAGTGTAAATATCACTTATTTATATTTCCAAAAAAGATGAATCAGCATTTGTCTCCTTTCCTAGTAAATAAGCTACTTCTAATTAATTCATCTGTGAAGGAAATTTCTAAAGAAGTGTTCTCAAAAGCATGTTACAAAATGAAATTGCTTCCTGCCACTGGAGCTCTAAGTGTATTACAGCCTCAGAGCTACACTCTCACAGAGTACAGCTGATCAGGTCACTCTGATCTGTGGCACTAGCTGTGCAAGCTTCAGTTTGTATGTCTTTCTCAAAATGAACTCTGTCGCTCAGTTCAAATGGTTCAGCAGCAAACTGATCTCTCCAACTTCATACAAACCCAAACTCCTAGAAGAATTTCCTCCTTTCCTTAGACCCTGTGCCTTCTTCATTAACTTTGATATAGGCTCCCTGCCTCACTTCTGCTGTTTCTTCTGCTTATCTTTTTACAGGGTAGTTGGCAGCTTCACCCTTTTAGCAGGCTTATCCAAGCTTACACTCCAAAAGCTGTTCTCATCCCCAGCTAGGAAGAATCACTCTGTATAAAAGGTGAGGCACAATGCAGTCAACTTCCACTGGCCAGTCAAGCACACAGAGCTGCAACAACTGCTGTTAATGGTGATGTGGACCTTGTCTAGGCTGGAAAGAGTCTCTTCCAGTGAACGTGTATTTCATGTTGACAAATGAAGGTTTCTTTGGCAATAGACTTACAAATGCTATCTTGTTCCCTGAATAAAAAAAGCTGCAACATCAGTGGGATGGGGTTTCTCTGCCCTTTAGTGTTCACTTGCTCTAGGGAGGAATTTCCTGTTTTGCTAGGTCATGTTAGTGTAACATTACAGGTCTAACAAAAGGATTGTTTTGTAGTCAGTAACAAAAGAGAAGATACTCCAAAATCTGGTTCAGCTCATTCAACCACAGATGGCAATGTTGGGTGAGTGAATGCCTCTCTGAAATGCCATTCCTTTTCCCCAGACTGGGCACATATGTTTAACTTTGGTTAGATAGGTAAAGTTAGCTCAGGCAAACTGTGTCCAATTATTTTGCCTGTATTGTGAGAGGCATAACATAGCCATGCTCACACACTTCTGAGTGTACCATACTCTTTGAATAAACTTCAGGTAGGCTGTTTCACATGCCTCTCAGCATGGTGGCCAGCAGAACTCAAATATGAGCCATGTTTAGATCTAGATCAAAACTACTCTATGATTTAAGTCAGCTTCTTTGACTTTATGCTGAAATGGAGCAGAGGAGATGGGCTTAAACTGCTATGAATAGGAAAGCAGCAAGTAGCAGAAGAGCCTTTGTGCTGCACACAGGAGCCAGCACTTCTCTGGGATATTGTTCCACTATCATTTTTCAGGCTTAGTTAGGGCAGCTGGAGTAAAGTTCCAAATCCCATTTTTTCATGCCTGTGTTACAAATTGTGGATCAGGGCCAAATTCTCCTGCATGTTGTACAAACACCGAGAAGTATCACTAAACAGCCTGGACCTTAATGAGTTGGGGAAACGAAGCAAGTGGAGTGTCACTGTGGCTGAAAAACGTAAGATGAATGAAAGTTGGAGCAAAAAGAAGCAACAGAGCTGAAAAATGATCAGAGTCCTAGGTAACATCCTGTGAGCTGTTCCTGTTCTAATCATTCATCTGGCTTGTGGCTGTCATGGGGTGGCGTTTTTTATCTTCTACCTCTGCCCACATTAACCTTTCCTTGTGGACAGCACTCTTTTTCTAGTTTATTTTTCTGGTTTTGTTTTGGCTTGGATTTTTTATTTTTATTTGAAACTGGGTTTTCTGTTTGTGGACTTCGGGGATGCCACACCATTTATATATGCTAAATGATTCAGGACACTACAGGATCTGACTTTGGTTATATGACTTCTATTCTACTACTAGAAATACATGTTATTAAATAATACATTTGATTGTCTACTTAGAAGTGCTTTTCTCCTCAAGTCTAATGTTTATTTCTTGCTTTCTTAAATCTTTCTAGCTAATAATATGACATGTATCATGGGAAATTGCTCACTAGACCAGAAGTAGATTTAATAAAAATCTTTCACACAGTCAGCATCAACTGTTTTACAACTATGGAAACAAAAATTAAGAGCTATCATTCATACTTGTGCCTTCAAATACATAACGGAGTTTTCTTAAGAAAATTTACTGATTTTAAACATACATAGAATGTAGTTCTGTTTCACTGTCTCGGTTTCAGAAGTAATAGAATTTTAATACATCTAAGTTAGTACAAGGATTACAAAAACATTTTCAGTGATAAAACAAAGGGTTTACTTCTGGTATTCTGTGAAAAAAAATGGGATCAATAAAAGCCTTTACAATGCATTACTGTGAGGTAAAAATAATTTGTGTAGAAGTTACTGTGAGCTTTACACTAATGGTCATCACTGTAAATGATGTTGAAAAACAGATAAAATTAAATAATGACTTGCAAAGTATAAATTTGCTGCTGGCAATCTAAAAAGGATTTTCTTGTTACTCACCCATGGGATTTGGGGTTCTATCAAGGAAGCTTTCCTACTTGTCATACATCATTTCAAAGAGACATATATAGCCTGGAAACTGCTTCAAGGCAGCTGCAAGCAAGTGTCACTTTGAGTTAAATGCATTATTAAACTGTTGGGAAATTTCACATCATGGGTCATTTATCTATGCTAAATGGGTCAAAAGCCTCTACACATGCCTAGATAAATGAGAGAGAAGAGCAAAATACTCCCTTGGGAAGTAATACATTGACAACCTCTTAGAGTTCATGTTGTTATTTTTAGTAGATAAGAGGAAAAATTACTTGCTAAGTATATTAATTCATAAAACCAGGTGCCAAATATCCACAAGGAAAGGTTACTAAATACCCCCATCTTTTGACATTGCTTCATGCAAGGTGTCAGCAAAATGAAGCATAGTAGTCTTTGGTTCTCTGTCTTTAATGGCTGATTACGTTCTCCCCAAAGATGCACACTGAATGATGTGTATATTACTAGCTTCATTGCTTTGGGAAGAAATAGTGTGTGCACTTTGAACAAGGCATACAGGTAATGAAAACAGAGCAATATAAAGTTTCTAAAACTTTGATGTGTTAATGTGTGTTTTAATTTAGTTGCAGAAAGTCTTTGGTTTAGTAAATCCTCTAATGCCCCTGGCATGTTGCTGGGCGTTCCCAGACATCATGACATGCATCATCAAACAAATTAGAAGCTAACCTGGTAGCCAATTTTAGGAAATTAGCAGCAATGTGAATCCACATGAGAGAAGTGAGCTAGAAACTGTTCTTCACAGTGCATTGATATTCTTTCATGTTGAAAGATTAAGTTTTCCAACTCCTTGCGCATTTGCCCATCAAGCAGACCAGTCAGAAAAACAGTTGAGCAAACAATTGCAAAGGGGGGGGGGGGCATGCTTTTGATTAGGAGCAATTTTACTTTCTCAGTAGCTGACAGAGGGGAAAAAATATTTTGTATTGGTATCAGTTCATATCTCTGAGCCAGCTGAATTTACATGAAACTCAGCACGTGTTTCTGGATAAGAGGCACTGTAAGCACAGACCCCTATTCTGCCAGGTGACCTCTACACATAGATGGTGTCAGATAAGCCTCTTTCTCAGCCAGAAGATTATGGAATATTTACTAAATACATTGTAGATACTGGGGAAGGATTCTTCACTTTAACAGAAGCAGATTTATGCAACTGCTGATGGTAATGACTAGATCCGTGAAAACAGCCTAAGGCTGGTTTGGTTACCCCCCCCAGGGAGTCTCACAGGGACATCTGTACCAGCATACTGGCCTCAGCCCCCAGCACAGTCAATGAGCTCTGGACAGCTGATTCACTTAATATCTTCTCTTTTTTACCATTATGGCCAAATCAAACCAGCAATCCAACAAATTCAAAAGGGAAAAACCAAGACCATGGCTGATTTTCCTACTAAGCTCCATGAGAGCAGCATGATGATGAGCTCACAAGATCTCTCTATCCATTATAAGATATTTCTATGCAGAGTGAGGAATAATGGAAGTTTTCAATGTATTCCTGGCTCTAAAAATCTGAACACTTTCTTGGCAGTAGACAATAGCATTTCAAAATGCACACAGTCTGTCGTGTAAGAATTTCTTTGTCAGCATTCATCATCACAAACATCTCTATTTGATTGAGACACCTACAAGGTTCTTATTTGACATAGCTCAGCAGAACAGCACACTTCAGAATGAGCTGATCCAAGAACTGAATTTAGTTGTATTCTAGTTCTTTAGGACATATTCTCTAGCATAAATTCCTGGAGGAGCAATATTGAAATTGTGTAAGGAAATCTGATGGCAAACAGGCATCCTCTCTTAACCACAGATTTTACTGCATTTCAGTCTGAATGAGCCCATAAAACACATTTCTAAATAGAACTCTGATACTTTTGCAGAAAATGTTTCCATACCTCATTCTGGTAAAGTTTGAGGCTTGAAAGAGTCCAGTACAGAGCCAGAAAGATGATTAAGGGAGTGGAGCATCTCCCTTATGATGAAAGGCTGAGGGAGCTGGGTCTCTTTAGCT